>JJRW01S0001152.1:125116-138672 GCA_001188405.1 Loxosceles reclusa
CCCAGTGGGTGTCCGACGACTGCCTCCGCCCCGATATGACGACGGATACTAATATCAGTACTAGCTCTGTTGGCTGTTCTGCTTAGGCGTTCAGCCAGCTTGGGTGAACCTGGTACCGAATTCTGCGGTTGAAGCCCTGGGCTCCTCTATTTCTGGGCTTCGCAGCGGCTGGGCCGCGCTAATACCCTCACATCGAGGCGTGGGAGCGGGACTTGACGCAAGGCTTGTCAATACAGAGGCACTTACCATCCTGGAAAATTTATTTCGTTTGTCGCTTTTTATATTTTTAACGCCCAGTAACTTGCAACAAGATAATGCAATACACGCAAGTCACCTTTCGCCTCTCATTTCGTAATAATAGTCCAACTCCAATGGTTGGTTATTTAAAGTTTAATGGCACAAGAGCCTGTAAAGACCATGCTGTACCAAATGCAAGGTGATCACCGAACACTATGTGGCTCAGTACCTCGGGGACGTCACGTCACTCCCCGTATTCACCAAAAGGTGAGCCTCTGAGGGAAGTCCAACTTCAATGATAACCAGAGACCGAAAGGGCTTGTTGGTAATAAGACTTTCATGGCACAAGAATCTGTGGATCATGCTGTGCCAAGCACAAAGTAAATAGAATTCACTAAATGGTTCGGGAACTTCGGGAACGCCATCTTACTCCCCGTACTCAACAAAAAAGTGAGCCCCTGAGGGGATGGATGGAAAAGGACTGAAAAACGTTGTTTCCTGGTGGTTGGTTAAGTAGAACTTAACGGCACAAAGACCAGTGTGTTTATGCTCGGCCAAACACAATGTAAATACTTGTACAAAACACTAAATGGCTCGGTACCTCTGGGATACCACGTCACTCGCTCCGTACTCATCAAAAATAAAAAGAAAATAAAAATGCTGAGGGAAAGTTATATTTCCGATACAATATAATCATACTATGAAGGCTTCCTGTAAGGGTACGCTTTCCAACTGAGCAAAATACTATTCTGAAACACTTCTCCAATCCATTTCCATCGCTGA
The DNA here is from genome assembly GCA_001188405.1 of Loxosceles reclusa. Lineage (NCBI taxonomy): Eukaryota > Metazoa > Arthropoda > Arachnida > Araneae > Sicariidae > Loxosceles > Loxosceles reclusa. Next base: position 126,137 of record JJRW01S0001152.1, read on the forward strand.
TTACTATTGGAATAAAATATTGTCTTATTATGGAACGTTGTGGCTGATAGACCTGAGTCAAGAACAAGAGCTGTTGCACATAACGTAGGTGTGAGTCTACAGCTCGTTTGGAGAGTGTTAAAAGAAAACCGCTTACACCCCTACCATATGCAGCGAGTACAGGCTTTGAATCCGGAAGACTATCCTCGGCGCCTAACTTCTGCCAGTGGGCTTTGCAGCAATGGGCACTGCAGCCGGACTTCACAGCTCATGTGCTATTTGCAGATGAGGCGACGTTTACACGTGAGAGTGTATTTAATGCGCACAATTTCCATGTGTGGGCAGGTATTATCAACGACTTTCTGATTGACCCATACCTACTACCGAAGAGACTCAAGAGCCAATGTTATCTTATTTTCCTTGAACAAGTTTTACCAGAACTGCTGCAAGATGTGCCGATCGCCATTCGTAACCGAATGCGGTTTCAGCATGATGGGGCGCTAGCACACTTCAGCACTGATATGCGCAATTACTTGAATGCCACTTTTGGGTAGCGATGGATTGGGCGTAGTGGAACAGCCCTTTGGCCACCCCGATCTCCCGATTTTTCAAGCCTCGATTACTTTTTAATGGGGACATCTGAGAGTTTTGTTTATGCGACTCCGCGTGACTCATATGAGGATCTCGTCACTCGAGTATCCTTAGCTTCTGCAAGTCTGCGTGAAGTACCTGGGGAATCTTCGAATGTGTACACCAATCGCTACACCGACGTTGTCAAGCATGTATCCCTTTTGATGGGCGCAATTTTGAACAACTATTGCAAACAATGCACTTGTTAGACACTGTCAAGAAACACTTTGTTTTTCCTTTCATGTATTTCCTGCATTTGCGCCTCACCGCGACACTTGCACTGATACTTTCCTCTACAATAAATGACTGTTACTGTGTCCTGTACCATCCTTCAAGTTTGTACCATGAATTCGAGATCGCCCTGTATAGAAAGGTAATGTCATAGAATTTCGATCATTTGGCACTCTCAGTTATAAATACGCAGAGAGGCCGTGAAACCGACCTATGAATAGCTTGTCTCTTTAATGACAATGAAGGGGGGAGGAGGCAAGGAGAGAAGGAGCGGGGGAATACATATTCAGACTTCCATCGTTCTCCAGTTACTCTGTCCCTGCATACCTATGGCGCGTCGTTCAACTAAGATACCCCAGAAATAGTGGATCTAAAAGCAGCAGCTATGTATATTTAAACACAATTCGCCTTTCAAATGTCAACACCATGTAATTTACTAAGGGGAAAAGACGGGGAAGAAGAATAAGTAGCATCTCATTTTAAGGGTGTTCAACAGCACCCCTTACGATCTACCTCGTGCAGCAGAATATTATCAAACAATCATTCGTTTCCAGGTTCATGCTATGAGCAAAACACACTTCAGATATACATCATTCATTTATGTAGAAACTAAATGAACAGTAAAACAGAAATGAATCGTTACGAGCCTGTCTTGATGTACGGTATTCCTTGGGGGAGACCCGTCAAGCCCGGGTCACCTTGAAAACAATTGAAATTAAGTAAAATTAATATTTTTATCTATTTCACAGCAATACGTTCAATCAAAGTATAACTCGCAATTTATAAAGAGTACCGTTATATATAATTCTTCCATTCGAAATGGAGATTAAAAAAAAAATTCAAAACTGTTTATACTTAAGAAAATGTAGCAGTACAACTTACAAGTGAAGTTTGGGACAGGAAAAACAGCCAGAAATGGGCTACGACACTCCAGGGGCCAATAAATAAAGCATTGTGGCATTATGGACAAGAAAAATAACAATTTCTAAATTTAATTCCAGATCAGAAAACCGTTGATTAGTAAGTATTTTAAGAACAAGAACTTGAATATTCGGCGCTATTAGAAAATTACCGAAAAAAAGAAACGCTTTTAAAGATTATTTTCCTGTTTCCTACTATAAGGAAACTTCGCATAACCATAAAAACCCAGGGCAGTTATATTTCCGACTGTAAAAAATAAGAGACTATAACCGTTTTTTCTTCTGAAGTGGTGTCAGTACCGTATTTTCACATAACAACGGCACGCTATTAAACAATTTCTGCAAGGAAAAAAAAAATCGACCGCATTTTAATGTTTAACGTTTCGTTCGCTACAAAAGCGTTGCCGAACCGTAAAATCACAGTGCAATTCTCGCGGGGTTGGTTGGTTGGTTGGTTATTTGAAATTTCATGGTACTAGGGCTTGTATAGGCCATAATGTGCCAAACGCAAGGTGATTACGGAACATAATATGGCTCGGGCACCTCGGGGACATCACGTCACTCCCCGTACTCACAAAAAGGTGAGCCGCTGAGGGGGATTCCGCAGGGAATATGATGATTTGTTTCTTATGGCTCAAGGACCTATTAAGATCATGCTGTGCCAAACACGCGATGAACATGAGCAAAATGAAAACAAACACGCACAAACACTCATACCGATCAGGACTCGAAGCCGGACTTTTCAGCACAGTGGCCCATCACCGATACCACTGCGCTACTGGAGTGGCTTCCGGTAAAATTACGGTTTATGGGTATGGATAGAGAAACTGTCAGTTATTTAACTGTAATCTGATCTTGAACTTTTAACAGTATACGCAAAATTCAGTGGATGCTAAAAACGTAGTATTAGGGGATTGCCCGTAATGGAAATTTAACATAAATCAAAGATGGAAAACAAATAAAAATAATGCACAGATAACAAGGACGCAGAGCTGGCAAACTCTGGTCAATGACATCCATGCGCAAAATTATGTCCGGCACGCCCAACACATTATCCTTCCCTTTTAGCAGGATATGCATTTATACAAAATATTTTGTAATAATGAAAGTTCCATATAGAAAGGTGGTTGGTTAGAATTTTATGGTACAAGGACCAGTACGGTCACGCTATGCCAATAGAGTAAATAAGATACACTAAATGGATCGGGAAACTCGGGGTCGCCACGTCACTCCCCGTAAGCACCTTGATGGCTTACCGCTGGAGGCAATTGATCCATAATCAATAATCAGTGAGTCCTCGATTTTATGTCTGTTCCCTTAATCCTATGATCGATGCATTCATTGATGATCATCTGTTCTGAATCTAACCTGTTCGGCACAGTATGACATTTGTTTGTCTTTGTGCCATTAAAATTCTAATCAGCCAACCAACCCTGAGTGGCCGCCCATACAGAAGTAATAACTGATATTCTAATAATGAAAATATGTTTATTATATACAAAACCACAACAATATAACAGCTACCTATCTGTAGAGAAAACTTTCAGTAATCTGCGTGTTGTGAGGTTTCTCCCCATAAAAGACCCGATATAAGCTGCCCAGATACTTTAAACGGAAAAGCGGTATCTCTGGAGATGGCAGATCCGCAGGTTCGAATCCCGGCGTCGACAAAAGGGCGCGTTTTTTTCTTTACAATGACGCCCGAACAGGGACTCACACTAGTGACCAAGAACACAACCGTCAGGTCCACCACTCGAGTTCAGGAGGTACCCTGACCTCTCGCTTTACGTGGGAAAGGATGTAACGTTCTCCTCACGAAAGACTTCGATAATAAGCTGCCCTTAAGGTACCTGTCGGCGTAGCTTAATCGGTACAGCGGTTACTCCGGAGCTAACAGACCCGTTGGTTCGAATCCCGGCGTGGACAAAATGGCATGTTTCTTTACAGTGTGGAAGAAGTATGTTATTCTAACATAAAGGAGAATTTATAACGTCATACCGACCATTTTTTTACCCATGGTTTTTATAAACAAAATCCAACAGAGAAGTATGTATATTTTTCACACTTAAAATTATGCAAATTCAGAATCTTCTTACTTCACTAGGCTTTCTTAACGACCAACACTGAAATTCCACAATCTGGAAAGCCTGGGACAATAAGGCACTTTAAATTTCAGTTCATTTAAAATTTTAAGAGAAATCAGAAAATTTTGATTCAGCAAACTGATAAGTGAAAGAGTAAATTTAATGCCTCATATAACTATGTAAAATGATCAGCAGAACAATTTACTAACACAGACAGTAAGAGATGCAACTGAGAACAAACACACAACAAATTGTACAGAAATAATTTAGTCCTTTAAAATACATATCTGTTCTATCAGATTAAGCAAAAGCAGTCAAAGTTACTTTTCTTCTTTCACTACACAATGCACCATAGTCCTTTATTTCAGTAATAATCTGTGACTAAAAGGGAATTGAGAAAATAATTTCCAATTCACTTGAAATGTCTACTCTTGTCATTCTCGGGTCTCAAAAATAATACGCCCACTAACAGGACAGGGTATTATGTACACGCACCTAGTACCCGCCGAATCGCAGCCTCTGAACGGCGAGACAAGAACTCAATGAGGTGCCAAAACAGTCCAAGATGCGACGAGTGGGATGCGTTGAAAATCAAGAAACGAAACTGGTGATCAGCGCTCATCAACATCCCTCTATAAATGTGTTCCCATAAATTCTCAATGAGATTGATGTCTGGTGGTGGGGGGTTGTATGGTGAGGTCAAGTACTGCGCTCGTCCAGTTATTCGATCGCCGCACTATCCTGCTGGAAGACGACACTGTGGTTTGGAAAGACAGACGATACAATATGATGCAAATGATCTACGAGGAGTTGTACATACGCGGAACAGTTGATGGACGTTTCCATTTTAGTCACCAGGAACCCCAAACAGAGATACCACCTCCACAACCTCGCTTTTACTCTGACTTGGCATGCTGGGTGCATAGCTTCGTGTAGTTTACGCCACACCCGATGCCTGCAATCGGCACGATGTACGATGAAACGTGACTCATCAGAGCACACAGTGGTTTTCCAGTCCTCGGCAGTCAATTTTCTGGGAGTCTTCGCAGAAAACAAAAGCCGCGTTTAGATGTGCCGGGCTGTTATCGTAGGGATACGAACCGGTCGTCGGCTGTTGATTCTCAACGATGTCTTACTCCGACGAATAGCTCCGGCCCTTGGTTGTATTGTAACGTTGTTTACTGCAGAGTAACGTCATGACTGGTCGCAATCATGCCGCGAATCAGTCGGCGTCGTCCCTGTCATTCACATTTACGTTTTCGACCACGTGTGGCACGATTACTGTCGGTTTCGCCAATTTTGTCTCGATTTGTCGCCGTTGCGGAAATTGAGCATCGCGCCTTCGGAGCTCCTACTATTTTTGTCCTGGATCAAACTGGCTTAAATCTTGGCCCATTCTTTCACGCTGCCTCTTATGTCCCGTCGTGGGCGTTATCTGGCTATTTATTGTACCTTTGCGGCGGTCCTGGTCACTTACGTATTCTATGCGAGGTGCACGTAATATTCTGCACATAAAAGTTGGTACTTAAAGAAAATTCCGAAATTTTACGCGAACATCTTTAGTTAAAACTTTATTTTTCCCAAAATAGCGTACTGGTGACCTAAATAAAAATTCGACCAAGATGGACACGATTAAAACTTGTAACAAATGTATTATCGCCGCCATATTTCACACTTTCATCATGAAATATTCATTATTCGTACTAAAGCACTTTACTCTATAATTTACAGTTTACAAGGTCATCATTAACTTATTTGCCAATAGCCCTGAATATGTTTTCCGCAAATCTTGTGATCTGCTGCTGCTTGAAAGCAGTGGCGTCTGATAGACGTTAAACCATAAGGTGAGATATCAGCATGGGAATGTGAATTCGTGAGTGAAAGCACCTGTTCTTTGACCAGCATACAGACCTCCCTTGCACTAACACGCTGAGGAGAGAATCACTGCAATTCCCCGAATAACACGGAAACGTCACCAGGAAAATATTAAAGAATTAAATTACACAGATGAAACGGGGCCGTATGGCAGCAAGGCATAAAAAAAAGTAATTATAATAAATAAATAAGAGGCAACAGACCATCGCGTGATGCATGGGGGAAAGATATACCGTCCCACAGGGAACAGATCAATCAGTTAAAAAAATCCTGAGGATGGCAAAATAAGGGAATGCGTGATTCACGACTGTACATAATTGATTAACGTGAATGAGCAAGTAGAATAAGTTAATCAGACGTGAAAAAAAAATTTTTTTTCTCAAGAACCTTTTGTACGAGACACGAGATGAACATGAACGTGGGGAAGACAAACACACACACCTACACCGACCGGGACTCGAAATTGGGATACCCAGCACAACAGCCTAACACCGGTACCACTGCACCACTGGGACGTGGGAAAGTAATGTAAAGAAATTATGTATATACCTTCCGCTATGGCCGGTCGAAAATATCGAAAAATTAAATTCCTTGTCATACCTGCCAACTACCGAACATGAAAAATCTGTATATAGTCACGCACTATACTGTTTTCCTTTAATGTTACATCAGGCAATTTTCATTTTTTAAAAAGGGAAAAATATAGGGAAAAATCCAGGGTTTTTACTACTAAATCAACACTAGTGACTGGATATACCTCAAATCCCTCTCCGTTACAAATGCTTTACAAGCTACTTGCATTTACAAGTGACGAACAAGATTTTGCATTTTGAAGAAATCGATTGTCGAATTTGTCCGGGCCGAGGGAGTCCACCGTCCAATCACAGGCTGCTGAGTTCTTCAGTGTCTGCGGACAGGGCTCTTCCGGAGACGGTTTGTGTGGCCGTTACCCGACCTGAACAAGTGGCCAACTCACTTACGTCCGGGATTTATCCCACGTGGGTCTGGGAACTCCACTGTACGGGTGCATGAGTCCCTCTTGGCAGAAAGTCTGCGGTGAGTTCTCTCGGCCTCTACTCACGGGCCCCGATGCCGGAGGGTGTGTTGTGGCATAAAACGAAACAGATCGGGTGAGCCGTTCCTCCCCGGCGGTCTTCGTTGCCCAAGTTAGCCATGGAGATGGGCTACCATGGCGGTGTTTAAAGTAGCAAATGTTAGGCGCGCCCATTCAATGGGACTAAGCCAGCGGCTCTGGCACTCTGTCAGAGGCTAGGCAAGTGCCCGACTTGATGCCTAAGGGGGCTCTCTCGAGTGTCTGGAGCGAAGTGCTATTGCGAGGCGCCGGCTAGCACACTGGCACTCGGTCAGTGGCTAGTACAAAACCCCGGTAGCATGGAACCGGGTGTTCCTACATACCCAAACCTGAGTTCTTCAGGGGAAGGTATGGAAAAGTCAAGCAGGACTGATCGGACTGATAAGTTCGAACGTCGGGCTTTTTTGGCCTCTCTATAGGGTCCGACACCGAACATAAAGTTGTTAATTATTATTCAGACGTGGTGTGAGGGAGGGGGGGGGCTATCTCTGTAGACAGTACTCTGAGCATTGCACGTAGTTGTATATCTATCGTGTATAGTGTATAATTATAATGTGTGTCTGAACCCATTTGACGTGAGCTATTGTGGACCAAACCAACGCTGGCAGAGTTGGGGTCCCCGTGTACTTGTGATTAATTGAGACTCAGACGTGGCTGAAGTCCAAGACAGGAATTGTTTTGATTATACTGGCTAGAGATAGGCGGAAGAGCCGACCAGTTTTAACTGGGAAATGGGGAAAGAAGTTCCACGACAAGAGGATCTGAGACACGTTTCCTAGTATCGCCCCCCTGATCTGAAAAGATCTTGCCAGTCTTTGCCCTTCCATCAGGAAGGAGGTGGACAGGCTTTCGAACGCGCCGCGGTCTGCGTGTCATTCATCGCCTTCCCCTCGGGGCGGTGGGTAGCACGTTGGGCCAGGCCAGGCTTGCCTGGGAGCGACAGGACTTGAGACGGGCCCGAACTCATCACTCGCGGCTCGTCGAGGGTATATAGGCTGTCGGGAGAAACTCCTCAACTTCCTAGCACTGGTGAAGAGCGGAACTGACTTGAATGAACTGGATTGAAACGTGGCCCAGACGGACACAAATACTGGAAAAGATCTTGGTGATGTACAGGAACAGATTGTGTGGATTAGAGTTAGGAGCGCGCATACAAAGCGGCACAGCTCTTGGCTTCTCGCCGGTTTTGTCGAGCTAGAATCTCGTTGATCCGGGTAAGCTGCCAACTGGCAAACGGTCGCATCGCGACCACGACTTGACTCCCCTAGGGGGACGCTGTCAAAAGTCTCTTGTGAGACGGGTACAGCAAATAAATGGAGCCTTCGGCTCCAACATTACGACTGTCGAATTTGTTCTCATAGCATTTTATATTTTGTCCACATTTCACAATCGCTAACTTTTCTAATGCGTCATTAGACATAATGATCTGAAATCAGTTCTTATTTTCTTAATTTTACTAACTACTCTCTCTCATTCAGCCTTACTATGGGGAATAGTCAATATTCCTAGCATAACCTGAGAGTCTTTTAAATTTCAGTTCACCAATTTCATTCTTTATTTGACCTATTGCAGACCACTGTGCATCAATCCGATCTTTGCTACTAATATTCGGTGGAACTTCGAAAACCTGGAATTCGCTCAATTCCATCTGCAAAGCATCAACAGCTTCATCGTATTTTTGAACAAACAAAAGGCATAGCAATTTCTCAATAAAAATATTTTACACTTGGAAATTATGCAGTTTCAAAGTTAGAAATTTGTGACACCTTTGCATTATGTAATACTTCGGATTCAAAAGGGAATTTATTACGCATGTTGTCACAAGTAGTTATAAAACAATTTCTCACAGTTTCGTAAAAACTGTTTTCATTTTCTACATTAAGTACTTTCAATATAGCATGTCCGACTAATAGATCAACATCATATTTTTCATTATTTCTCTCATGATACTGTTCTTCTAAAATATTGCTGTATGATTTTATGACATTTGGTTTCACAAATCTGAGCAATATTTGCCTGTGTAAATCTAAAAGAATAGATTTCAATACCTGAGTATGTAGTTCTGATGATGGAAGTTTCTCATTTGCTTTTTCAAATATAGATACGATATATAAGAGAAATGCACAAAAAAAACCTTGTTAATAGATGTAGCTAAGAAATAAAACAGTCTTTGTTCACGAGATAGGAGTTACCTGTTTTTCGTTTGCTTCTTTGTAACACTACTGACATGATTTCCTTTTTATTCCCTTTGAAGTTCCACCAATCTCTTTTCCTTGTTTGACACTTTTTTTTAATCAGCATTTTCGGCAGTTCCTTTGACAGAAGAAACGGTACAGAAAGAAAGAGCAGTGACAAAGGTTGCCATTGCTGCATTACAGGATCTAAGCACTTTCCAACAGACAACCAACGAATACTGACATGTTTCGATATTTTTTTGATACCAGTCTCATGCAACTCTTGTAGAACTTTCAGCGTATCTTTCCTTTTTGAGCTCTTTTGCAAATAATAATAAATATCCACCAAAATTTCATCAACCTTAAATGGGAAACACGCAACACATTTTTCTGCTGCTAAATTTATAATATGGCTGGAATATTCTACAACTTCAATATTTTGATGGCGATGTCACAGATGCTGTTACTGCTTTTTTTCCTATCATAAATGGTGCGTTATCACAGTTAAAGGCGATACAATTAGAAATTGGTATTTTTAGACCGTGCTAACGATCAGTTTTCCGATGTTTAATACAATAGAATCTCCTTGTAAAGATAGCACAGAGAAAAGGCAACTTGTTACTTGATCAGATAAGGAATTTAAAAAGTTACCACCATCGGGTACAGCTTGGAATCGCTATCATGGTTCCCATCCGTTGCAATGGAAAATGGGAGACACTTTAGATTATCCGCAAACAGTGATAATTCTTTCGAAGCCATTGCCTTCATAATTGCAGAAGTTTTAGTACGTGCACATCCATAGGTTTTTGCAATATTGCTGCCTGGGAACATTTTCTTAAATAACAAACCAACGTGATCACTAAAATTAAAGGGCAAATTATGTTCAATCAAGAAAGAAGTAAATAAGCATTCAGCATTTATAACAGAAGAGTAACGACATCCAAAAAATGCAATTCTGATATTCCAATTTGACTCAACAGTCTTAAAAAGCCACTTTGTGCTTCAACATTTCAGAATGTATAACAATATCGCGCTTATCGCTATGAGAAATGCATACATCGGCGCGACAGCAGGTGTAAAAAGCATGGCTTGAACCCCCAGTCTTGATTTTTCGTAATAAAGCTGAATCTTTTCTTATATTCCTCTTTAAAACTCTGATAGTACCTTTTTCAGCTTTGGACACCTTTCACTAATATATACAAAAAAATATATATGATGCGTGATAAAGAAACTGAAAGTTTTTGCGTATTCTTCGCAAAGCACAATGGCGGCCGCACATGCGCAGAATTTCTCTGTTCAGTTCGGCGTAATGAGTGTTATAATGCTGCACCGTTCTTTCACCCTATACTCGAAAAAGAAGCAGTACGAGTGTTGGAAAAGGAGAGAATGACTCCACTCGATCCTTGTTTCGATTAACATCGGGCGGGGACACTCCGAGAGTAATAATGAGCGGGGAAATGGGAAATTTTAGGGATTTTTTGGCAAATAAGTCTCAGAAATCGGAAGGTATGGCAGATATGCGTCCTTGCAACTAAAATACGAGCCCCACTATCACATGAATAATACTGTAGTACGCACTGTGGCACGCAAAAAAAAACTGAAATGCCGTTTCCTCCAGTATCGTTACTCAGATCGGTTTAATTTTCTCGCTCGTTGTGTTCCTTATGGATTCTTTCCCTTCCTTTGGACTTCAGATTCGAGGTTTTAGTGGTGAATGTTCTTTCTTTCTCGGTTTCCAAAAACCTCTCCCCTCACCTCTCCGAGGTGCCCGAACCATGTAGTGTTCTGGATTCAGCTTGTGCTTGGCACAGTACGGCCTTTACAGACTCTTGTGCCATTAAACTTCAAACCAACCAACCAAAACCCCTCTACGTTACACTTCGGCTTGAACAGATATTTCACTCGATGTAATGGAAAAAATTGGTTGTTTGGTTAAATAGAATCTAGTAGCAGAAGGTTCTACAAGACCACGCTGTGCTAAACACGAGACAAATAGGAAACATGAAATGGCTCAAGCACCTTGAGGACGTCACGTCACTCCCCGTACTCATCGAAATGCTGAGACACTGAGGAATATTAGAAAAAGGGCTCTCCGTTTGTTTATCCCGAACAGAGTCGAACTAATACAGCGGGATTATTTAGAAGTGTATTACAAATTATTTCGCACATGAAACATTTCTCAACTCTCAACTCAATTGGCTTTAAGAAGACCCGCTGCCAATTCGCTGCTTTCCTTCTATCTGAAATGGGCAAGACATTGATAGTTTCTTAGATTTTATTAATATAGGGATTGACTGACTCTCTGGTTAACTACACACGATCAGTCATTAATGAAACATCAACTGTAAAATTGTGTGTTTGTAATTGGTAAATACAAAAAGTGGAACTTTTAATTGGTGATAATTCTATAAATCAATTATTTGATTTTTAATATTTGCTACTGCTTTATATTTGTCATTTTATATTGGCTGAGTAAATCCACGTACATTTCTTAAATTTCGGCCCCGTGTCATTTCTTATTTGTGCATTATTTTATTTTTTGTGTTTCATTCTTGATAAATTTGATACGAGTTTTGGTCACAAAAGAAATTTCGACAATTAAATCGACACTACATTTTACACACACACAATTTATTTTTTACACACACAATTAAAATTTATTTCGACACTAGGTTGCCGAAATAGCAAAAACAAAAATAGAATACATGTAATTAAATGTCGTGAGGCCGAAATTTAATTATGCAGGCGGATTTATTTACGTAAAGTGACAAATACAAAACAATAACAAAAAAAATCAATTGTTAATTTAATTGCTTCATCAAAATTAGAGCACCAATTCAGAAATCTAAGTAATTAGCGCCACCGTCGCACACCTTAACTCTAATAATGCACTATTTAACACTGAACAACATCAATATCATAAACTTATTAAAACAGTACAGTTCTGCAGGAAAGACAGCTTAATTATAGCCTGCTTAAAAACGGGGAGGACGCTTTGTTCTACGGAACAAATTAAAACTACGGTAACGCAAAGAGAAAAAAAAAAACGAGAACTAAAAGAGAAAAAAGGAAACGAATACTACTCACCTAAAAAAAAGACAGCGCGGACGGGTCACATTATAAACGCTAATACGCACGATTAACTACGCATATACAAGCCTTGAAAAGACGACTCACAACTGAAAAGACAATCGCTCTTCGAATCGTAATCAAAATCTGAATCTATTGAAATGAAAGAAAAACTGTGTGACGCCATCTAGTGTCGTTTAAAAGAAAATCAATCAAGGTAGTGGCGCTGCACTCGCGTAGAGCAATCACGTCGGCGGTCTGGAAGAAAAGATGCTGGAACTTTCTGTCGTTTCTTGCCTTCGATGAACTTCTCGGATGCTCTCAGAGCTTTTAAAAGACGGAGGCTCGTTGGTTGAGAGAGGAAGTTGTGGTATTGGATCAGCGAAAGTGCGGGAGATTGTTTTGTTTTCTTTTTTTACTCACTATTGTGAGCGAATTTGTAATGCGTGCTCGAATTACTTTTAGCCAGTTTATTGAGAGA
>JJRW01S0001162.1:23077-34839 GCA_001188405.1 Loxosceles reclusa
TCCCATGACTTTTGTCACTTCAGTGTATAAATTATAAATATGATATTGGTCCCCCTTTAGCATCGATGACAACCTGCACATGTATGGGGAGACTTTCCACCAATTTTTTATAAGTGGCCATTGAAGTGGATTTCCAGGCGTCCATCACAGCAGGAGTGAGTGCTGGCAGTGAGGATGCTCGGTTTGGCTTGCGACGTAATCGGCGTTCTACTTTGTCGCAAAGGTGTCCTACGTGATTGAGATCGGGGCGCTGAGAAGGGTAGTGCAGTTTTTGAACACCAATTTCGTCAAACCATGGCTGCAAAAGTCTCGATGTGTAAATGTATCGGTTATCCAGCTGGAAGAGAAATGGGCTTTCCCTGAAATATTGCCATAGATTTGGGATAGCAGCATTGTCCAGAATGTCCATATACATCTCATAATTCAAGTTTCTAACCATAGGCACGACGGGACCCAGGCCAAACCCTGAAAAATACCCCCATACCATAATGCTGCCACCACCAAACTTCACAGTCGGCACAATGCAGTTACTTAAGAAGCGTTTACCAGGCATCCACCACACTAAGACGCGGCCATCGGACTGCCAGATTGTAAAGCGAGATTCGTAATTCCAAAGAACATTTTTCCACATGTCCACAGTCCAATGACAGTGAGTTTTGCGCTATTGCAATCGACGTTTAGCATTCCATGAGTTTCTAAACACCAAGTTTCGATTACCACATCTTCGAAGCATTCGTGAAATAACGACAATCAAGGGAACATGTCTCGTGATGCCATCTGGTAATTCCAGTAAGCGATCAAATTGTGTATACAAGTCCATCAGGAGGTATCCCTTTAATGTTCATACGAATATCACCCCAATACATAAAAAATATTGCTTTGTTGATGAGTATCTTTGCGAAGCTTGGCCTCCGTGTGGGGCACTGTTGTCCCAGGAGGGAGCCGGCCTAACTCACATTGCCTTATAGTGAGGAGCGAGGCCGTAGTTGACGAGGGCACGACACATCTTTGAAAAATTGGCTTTTCATAGAACAAACACAACATCCATGCCTTAAAGGAATTCGAACCCAAGCTCTTGTGGTTTCTAGTCCGATAACTGTACCAGAATGCACAAAACATAAAAATGAACTTGCTTCTTAAATCATAAAAATCATCTCTTACATTAAAAAAATCATACATAAGCATGATTCTTTTCTCTTCAAAGTAGTAAAATAAAGTTATTTCAAACCGTGGGAAAATTTGTGTTGCTGATATACTAAATTTTTAACCATTTAACACCGGTTGTAAAACAAGTTAATGAACGAAACACATTTGCGTTGTAAAAACGTAATCGTCTGTGTGTTTAACGGCTTTTATCGTTTTACGAAAACATCTTTTCACCGTATTTTCAACGTTTATGAGCTACCTGGGTCTTTGAAAGTTCAAATAATTTTATTTTAGTAAGTTGATACAACTTTCACGGATAATTTTCCGCTTACTCCGCTAAAAACAAAGCCGAAGTTTCTAGTTTTTACGAATTTCAATAACAATTTAATAATTTCTCTCTGAAAGTGCAAACCTCGCTGGGAAACAAGTTAAACACGAAAAATTATAAAAGATATTTAATGTTTTCAGAAAAGAGATTGAAATATACAAAATTCGAGAATGCAGCGTACGCCCATTTAGTAAATTAATTTAATGAATTTAGTGAAGCCGTAAATATTCTAAATGTAAAGTTTTCCTCTTATTTAAAAGTAGTAGCTTACTCTACATTGATCTCTGTAGTAATTTTAGCTTGTAGCTCTGTAGTAAATAATAGCTTGAATATTCCACACATTTTATCTCGAATCCCCGTATGCAAATCATAATTAGCATAACTAACAAGTTACTTGTTTGCCGTTGCAGGAAATCTTTCCTTCGTAAATGAATATTTCTAGGGAGCTGTGTGTTTTCTTTTGTAAGTAGAATATTTCGAAGTTTCGGTATCGAGCGGTACCAAGTGTATCCCCGGTTTTAGTCCAAATCATCGTTCATATTTATTTTTCTTCCCACGGAATTCTGTCGTACGAAATTCCGACATTCAAAGAAAGAAGTTCTTTTCTAAAGCCTTATTTGCCGCTTAGCAGTGTGTTAGAAAATACATATCAGACATTACATGTGACGATTGAAAAATCGTCTACTTTCGAATTTTTTAGAATATAGAATTATAATATACATAGAACATGTAGAATGTGTAAAACAACCCACACGCAAATACTGAAGAACTTACTTCGAGGATGCGTGTTTTGATGCAGGAGTATACTGTTATATCAGTTTGGAAAAATTCTCAAATAGAAAAACATCGTCATATTCAGGGGATTTTGTCTATAAATATAGACTAGTGAAATTAAGGAATTCAAGTGCCACACAATAGAAAGGCGCTTACCCTATTTGTAAACAAAGTTAAAAAGGAAACAAAACATTCTTCTTCAACTACAAGCCTGATTGCGTTATTTTCAAATTTGTTATTTACGCAATTTTTTAGATACACAAAGTAGTCTTTCCAAACAAGAAATATTTAAATTCTCAAGACAAAACCTCTAAGGAATCTGCAAAGTTTCATGTAACTGTAGACTAACAATTGTGGCTAACATTGCGCAAATATGACTCTGTCTAAAAATTTGGCTCCATTAGCATAGTGCTTTAAGGTGTTATTAACTTTTGTAAAGAAACGTTGTAGACACCGTGATTCGACCACAGAACGTTGAACTCCGTAAGAACCGCTTTACTATTTAAGCCACGCCGACGTTATCTGGGGAGCCTATTTTTGAAGTCTTTTGTGAATGGACATTACTCTTTACGCCTGCTCCACCATTTACTGGCATCTCAGACCGGAAACAACAATAAGAAGAAAAAGCACGAAAAAAAAAAAAGAAAAAATAACACAGGATGAAATAGAAAAAAACAACTAGAAGAAATTCATATGGATTCCACAGGAAGCGTTAACCATAATACAGAGAGTATAATAAAGTCCTTAAAAGCACCAAGATAACGTTTCAACGCAGGAAACCTTTGAAGAGAGCTCCATACTCGGAACAATCCAACATTTCTGCACTGAAGAGTATTATTTGATGAAGGTCTGGGGCGGTATCGCTTTTAGCGGCGGCACAGTCTGGCACATCAACAGAAATGGATCACTGACGGCTCAGAGATGTAAAGATGACATTCTCAGACATTTGGAGGTCCCTTACGCTAAAGTAATCTACAGTGAATTCTTATTAATAAACGAGAAAGCCAGACCTCGTCATGTCTCACTTATAGATGACTTCCTTTTCGTCGAAAGACTATTTAGAATTGATTGGCCAGCATGCATCCCAAGCAAAAACCACATAAACCATGCCTAGGACATGCACAAAAGAAGAGTTACCAGTTGTTCGTCGCACCCAGAGCCAGTTCAGCAACTGTATACCGCTCTTCTGCAGGAGTAAGAAAGAACACTGCAGTCTCTTCTTAATAATTTCATTAACTCCATACCTCACCAGATGCGCAACATTGCTTTCCGGTAGGAGAGATAATACATCTGAATAAAATTGATTTTAAAATGATCAATGATTGATCATTTGAAGCGTTGGAGAAATGATTCATTTTATTCGTTCATACATAAAATATGCCCTTTTTGTTTTGGACATAAAACACGAACAAAATTAATCATTCATCTCATTTTCGTTTCTCATAGCTTACCACATCTGTAGATCATATATGGGCCTCATCAGCATCTTGTATCTAAAACCACAATATTCCTTAATTGCCTTGAGCAATGAATTACGTAGCTCGTACACTGACCTGCATAAATTAAGCAACAGAGTGACAAAACACGATAACTTTGAGAAAAGCCGTTCAAACTGCACCAAATTGGTGTATGTTAGGGAGAAAGGCAGGCACCAGCGAGACATCTGACATGGAAATGCATGTGCGCAGGCATCGATTTATGCAAATGAGTAACTGCTCGGAAGTGTCAGCAGCCGTTGCGAAATGGTGGACATCAAGAATCCGAGTTAGACATTGAGTTAACATGACATCGAGACAACATTTACTGTATACCAGTATAATTACGTTATCACGTGATAGGAAGAATGGAAGCAGGCAAAACACAGACGGACGTTTCCCGATAGCTGATTGTCGAGCGTTCTGTGGTCAGCCGCTAGTGATAGCAATTTCTAACCGTGCTTCACGAGAGTACAGCCTAAGTATATGAAAGACAACGACGGCATCAAATGATCTAAATGTGAGGCTATGTACTCGACAGTACCTAACAAGACCACCCACTCAGTTGAGATCTGTGTTTGCTACAGCAACAAGACGGATGCTATCAGCCTCCAGGGTACGCGCAGTCTACATGTTAGAGGCCTATAGGCCAGACGACCTGTATTATGTCTACAGCTAACAACCCGCCACAGGAGGCAGCGTTTGACTTGGTCACGGAGGCGTGTCCAGTAGGATCAAGGTCATTGGAAAATCATTAGTCTTTACTGATGAGTCGAAATTTTTACTAGAGAGAGTGACTTTCAACGGGGTGTACATCTGGAGACAGTCATGTACTTGTTTTCAACCCTCTCATGTATATTAGGGGAATTGTCCTGGTCTTGGGCGACATGTCATTAGAGAACTCATGGAGCTGTACGTACGTTTGAATGCTCAAAGCCATAGAGACAACACCCTAAACCCCGTTGTGCGACAATACGCGGACGCAACTGACCCTGATAATATTAATAATAGTTTTATTTCTGGAAATGCAGAAATCTTCCTTCGCGTATCGTATTTAACCTTAACAGGTTACCTGTGAGCACTGGTTTTGCATCAAAATCAAATCCGACTGCATGTCGTATCTTATTCAAATCCACTGGCGTCCGGTACATTAGTGTGGGATAGTGTAGGTATTTCAAAATATGCGCTCGAAAGTGGGAAGAAAAAATAAAGAGCTGTCACGGTTATTGCTACAAAAACAAAGTTCCGAAAAATTGAAATGTAACCACCCACTTTTATGTACTCTGCATTCATACATGTATATAATCATGCATCGCTCTAATCAATATTGCAGCATTGTCATATTGTGCCTGTATCAACTTATTCCAGAAACAGTACACAATAGAAAGGGATGTCAACTACGTACATTCCCAACGATTTATTATTAAAAATATTCAATTTGTAATTCAATTTGATTTAAGTGCTAGATGAAGCGTGCATATATTTATGAAATTGTGACAGAAAACGAGATTTTTTATGGAAAAAAGACAAACTAGAAGGTCATAACTTTACTTCAAAGAATTCAAAGAAACTTTCAGAAAAATATTTGTAAAAATGTATTTGCAGCACGGTGTTTTACGGAACGTAGAAAGTAGCTGCGATTTCATCAAAATGACTTTTGACAAAAGTTAGTAATAAAGGCGAAATGCAATGGTGCTTATAAACAAAATGGCCAGAGTATTAGGGATAAGCATTGTAGTGACGTCAGTTCCGACTCCTGTTAAAAGTCTCCACGTGGTGATTTCTTCGGAGTTGTGGCAACAGAAGACAACAAATAAAAAAATAACTACTACTTGCATTTTGGTGTTCCACTTGCTATTGGGAGGACATTGGCACTCGGTTTTATACGACGAACTTCATTGGTGACCCGGATATTAAGAAAAACCGGCCACAAACGAAAACATTGAAACAACACCGGAGAGCACAACAATTGACAAAGTAAGCTCAAAGATTCTTCCTTTTTAAAAACCCGACCCTAAAATATCGTTTCTACAGATCGAGGCCCAGTTCCGCAACGCCGGAATTACAGTTGATGAAACAAGATATGCTTAGGTAATAAGCTCAATCGAAACTGGAACATTATCCCAAGTCACGGATATCCTCGCCAAACCACCAGACGTTGGCAAATATTTAGCCATCGGAAGGAAACTTACTGAGATTCTCACCGATTCAGAAACACAGAAAACTCAAAAACTCCAAACGGAATTGGAATTAGGTGACAGGAAACCGTCATAGCTCCTTTGTGAAATGCGCAACTTGGCGACGGAGCGGGTGCCAGACGATTTTTTGAAGACCTTGTAGATGCAACGTCTACCGCTTAATATGCAAAGCATTTTGCCTGCGAGCAACCACGATTTGTCCAAACTATCAGCAATGGCCGACAAATTATGGGAACTAAATCTCAATTCACTGCAAATAGCTGGCGTTGTTTCTTCGCCAACTAGCGACAATATCATCCAAGAACTAAAAAAACAAATATTGAACTTGACGCTGCGGGTAACAGAAATAAACAGGCGTAGAATTCCTAGCTCACAAAGCCGAAGGTACAGATCGAATTAAAGAAAACCGTTTCAAAAACAACAGCGATCCATACAATTGTTATTTCCACCAACGCTTTGGCGAAAGAGCTTACAAGTGCGCCCTGCCATGTAATTATCAGTTCCCGAAACAGGAAAACTGAAACTTCGTCCTTCGACGACGACCGAAGGTCAAGGAGTTAGGCTGAATCGTCTTTACGTTCACGACAACGCATCGGTAACCAGTTTTTTAATTGGCACTGGAGCGGAAATATCAGTGATCCCGCCATCATTGGCGGAAAAAAGAACTACACCTATGCTTGTACTGTTTGCGGCCAACGGCACCAAAATCAAAACGTATGGCCAAAAACTGTTGAAATTGGATTTAGGATTACGCGGATCCTTCAAATGGCCTTTTACAATCGCAGACGTCAATAAACCCATTGTTGGAATGGATTTTCTTTCACATTTTGATCTGTTAGTCGACAGTAAAAACAGAAAATTAATCGACGGTACCACTTCATTGACAACTAAAGGTACCCAGCGTAATGATAACGTTCCACCTAAATTCATTGCTAACACCTTCAAAAATCAATTTGAAGACATCTTAAGAAAATTTCCTAACTTTCTTAAACCCAACATGAAAAACGGTAAAATTAAAGAACACAATGTACAACACTACATCAAAACTAAAGGAAACCCAACATTCTCAAAAGCCAGGAGACTCTCTCAAGAAACGTCAATCGCCTCAAAAAAGGAATTCGACTATATGCAACAAGAAGGTCTCTGCAGACCATCCAAAACCAACTGGTCACGTCCGTTACATTTAGCCTTAAAACAATCCGGTGACTGGAGACCATGCGGCGACCATAGCAAACCTAATATAACCCCAATACCAGACCGTTTCCCACTACCATTTCTAACAGACTGCACAAATAGCCTGCACGGTAAAACGATATTTTAAACCGTAGATTTGATCAGTGCCTACCAACAGATCCCCGTACATGAAGATGACATTCCGAAGACCGCAAACATAACGCCTTTCGGCCTTTTTGAATTTTCTTACATGACATATGGTCTGCTCAAGACTGCACAAATTTTCCAAAGATTTGTGAACACTGTGCTTAGCGGCCTAGACTTCGTGTTTTGCTATCTCGACGACATCCTCATTGCTTCTCCAGACCCAGAAACACATAAAAAACATCTCGAATCAGTGTTTCACAGACTCAGTGACTACGGATTGTGCATTAACTTCGCTAAATGAAAATTCGGCCTGAACAAACTCGAATGTTTGGGATATAAAATATCAACGGGAGGAATTCAACCTCTTTCATCGAAAGTTGATACAATTAAACAATATCTTACACCAGAATTATTCACAAGCCTACACAGATTTTTGGGAACTTCTACCATCATTTCATACCGAACTGCGTCAAACTGCAACAACTGCTAACAATCTTGATCAAAAGTACAAAGAAGGGCAGTAAAAAACCTTAGTTTGGGCCGAAAATTCACAGAATGCTTTAACTGACATTAAAAGCGCTTTGTTCATCTCAACAATGTTAGCCATTCCTAATCAGGTGGCACAAATCACACTGACAACAGATGCATCAGATTCTGCCGTCGGCGCTGAAATCCATCTACTACATAATTCCGAAAAGCAACCGCTAAGCTTTTTCTTCAGATCACTAACTTCTACACAGAGGAACTACAGTGCTTATGATCGAGAATTACTCGCAATCTACTTAGCGATAAAACATTTTAGGCACATTCTCGAAGGACGACCATTTACTATCTTCACAGTGTAACGACCTTACTAACCCCCTAACTCTAACCGCCCAAATATTAAACTAATTCCACGCCCGCAGACCGTCTGGCAAGAAAATAAAAAGAGAGGTTGGCAACACGCAAGGTTAGTGAGTAAGAGGCCCAGCGTTGCTGCAGAAAGTGATCTTAATGAATGCTCAAGCGTTCAGAGTTTTCCAGTTGTGACGCCTCCAGTCTCTTGCTTAGCTGCCTTGCCTTCCGATTTAGGCGTTACAACTGATCATAAACCCATTACGTTCACCTGCCAACAAAATTTAGATAAAGCTTCTCCAAGATAAGCCCGGCAGTTGAACTATATTGCCGAATTCACCACAGACATACAATACATCTCCGGAGAAGACAACATCGTAGTAGACACGCTGTCGAGAATGGAAACCATCGCTACTCCGGCACCAGTAGATTATGCACTTATTGCAGATCTCCAAGAGGATGAAGATCTCAAGGGTCTTCAAGCAAATCCCAATTTCAAAATAGTACGAATCCCTATCCCAGATAGCAGTAAGAGAATTTACTGCGACACCTCCACCAATTTTAACCGCCCCCACATCCCTAAGGAAATTCGTCAGAAAGTATTTTTCTCTATACATAATCTATCTCATCCGGGAATTCGAGCAACAATGAGGCTAGTAACAAAAAGACGCATTTGGCCTTGCGAAAACAAAGACTTCCAACTGTGGACTAGAGCATGCTTCGCATGCTAACGAGTCAAAGTTCACAAACACACTCACACTCATGTGGACGAATTCAAGGTCCCGAATCAAGGATTCAAACAGCTTAACATCGACATTGTTGGCCCTTTATCAGCTTGCAAAGGTTATAGATATCTGCTTACCATCATCGATCGATTCACCCGTTGGGTTGAAGCTGTCCTCTTGGAAGACCAAACTGCAGATTTCATCACAAACGCCCTCGTCACAACTTGAATTTCCAGATTTGGTATTCCAGAGAGAATAACATCTGATCAAGGTCGCCAGTTCGAAAGTCAACTTTTCCAATGATTGAGCAAATACCTGGGATTCAAAGTCAACGCCACTACAGCTTGTCACCCACAATCTAATGTCTTAATCGAACGTCAACATCGAACTTTGAAAAACAGTTTGAAAGCTTATCTACAAACGTCAAATTCTTGGATTGATGTCCTATCTTTAATCATTCTCAGCATCCGATCCGCCATTAAAAAAGATTTACATTGCTCGTCCCTTGAACTTGTGTACGGCACACCAATCTGTTTGCCTGGAGAATTTTTTAATAAACCCCAGACTGTCACGCATTCAGAATTTATATAAAAATTACAGTGTCACATCCAAAACCTGAAACCAACTCCAACGACTAGCCATAAAAGAAAAACGGTTTTCAGACACAGTCTTAGCAAATTGCACTCATGCATTCATCTATAATAACATGATCTCATCTTCTCTTCAACCCATCTATCTTGGACCGCATTTAGTTAAACAACGTTTTGAGAAATACTTCGACGTGATCGTTTCGGATAAACTCAAAAGAATAGCATTAGACAGATTAAAACCATGTTTCAACCTCAGAGATGAAATGACAACGAATCCTCAGTCATGCAAACCCCCGAAAACCCCAAAATCTCGCAACCACTTCCTAGTGACAACGATCCCTACAAGAACATCTATCCTGCAACCGCAAGAACCGCTGGACGCGTGAGATTACCTGCACATCCAAAATACTGTGAGATATACCTTTTTCACTGGAAAGGGGAGGGGGGTGTAATCACATCGTTCCACCTTCTGTTAAAAGACTCCATATTGTGACTTCTTCGGAGTTGTGGCAACAGAAGACAACAAATAAAAAAATAACTACTACTTGGGTTTTATTGTTCCACTTGCTATTGGAAGGACATTAGCACTATTGTTTATTATTCTACTTACTTTTTTTAATAAAGTTGTTTGAAGAAGTTCTGTCTAATATAATTTTTGAACCATACATTCGGTTTTATACGACGAACTTCAGGCACCAATGTGCAAATGTCGTAGCGTCGAGCCGCAAGTTATGAACGATGGAGGCACTGCTGTGCTATGTAAATAGCTGGAGGTGCGGTTATCTGGAATCAGTTGTTCCAACCTGCAGTATGGGTAAAGATCGCGACCTAGAATCTCTTGATTTACGCAAATTATCGGCGTGCGACGCATGAGCCATTCAATATACGAAGTCATGAACGAATCTGAATTTTCGCGTTCAAGAATCCAGCCGGAATACGCGGTTGACGGAAGAAGAACGAGTAATCTAACAAATTCCAAAGAACAAACAGCATTTGATAAGCGAAGTCAACGAAGATTCGGAGGTAACGTACGGAAATAGCGAGACGAAACATTATGGCTCATCACCACCGGCCAAATGAGTGTTCCAATCGGGCATTCAGGAGGAGGATCGTGCAACGCTCGCTTCACTGTATGAGCTTTAGGAACGGCAGACCTGCAAAAGTACCATTACTCAACGACTGCTGTTGGGTACAATATCTTGGCTCGTCCAGAGAACACAAGGAGTTGACCATCGACGAGTGGAATGTGTAGCATAGAACGATGAGTCTTGTTCCCGTCTTACCACTCCCATGGGAAGATGTGAATCTGGCGCCAGTAATAAAGAAGCCATGGATACGGCATACCAGGTGCGAACTGTACAAAGATATGGAGGCTCTGTGATGGCCTAGGATGTGTTCACTTAACACCGCACGAAACCCTCGATGCATATACCAACCGCTCATAACGCATCTCAGTGGGTCAATCTGCTATCCGGTCACTTGCGTCCCTTTATGTTGTCTCACGGTCATGGTGTGTACCAGCAGGTCCACTGTTAATTCCACATTACGCGGTTTGCTGCCCCCTTGTTGGAGGATCATTACAGGAATTATTATGTCACGTGTTTTGGCCAACACGAAGCCGAACGTAAATTCTATTCAGACTTTACGCAACAAATGGAGCAAGGTATAAAAGATCTTCGTTCACCAGCGACGACTCTAACCGAATTATGGATCGCAGTAGCCGATGTCCAGTTAGCCATACCACCGGAACATTTCCGAAAGCTTGTTGCAACGATACCTTGTGGCGGTCATCCTCAAGGACAGAAAGACCCAACACATTACTAGGTGGATATCTTTTATTCAGAGGCACTTCAGTATATATCATGTTAATGGTGGTAAAAATATTAAATTCTGTCTTTGAGTAACTCAGAAGAAGGTTTATTGTATGCACGTGCCTTAAATCTGAAAATGCTGACATCGTGTTTTCATTGCAGGTTTTGGTTGCAATTTCCACCTGCAAGATTATTAATATGTAGAGTTGTACAGAAATAAATGTTAAATTTAAGATTGGCAAACACAGTGAACGATAAGTAACAATTTAATGCGTCCAGATGTGTTTTAGAAAAACTGTAGTGTTATGGAAAGCGATAAAGAGGCGAACTTTACCTCAAAGTTTCGTTAGTGTGTATGAAAGAAAACGCTGAACAAAAACTCCCACTAGCAAGAGAAATGAAATTTTGTTTTGGAAAAAAGCATAACAGCGTTTTAATTAACTTTCAAAAAAAAGATAAATGATTTATGAGGTCATGTCGCAAAGTCTCGCTTCATACAAACAAAACGTTAAACTCTGTGTTTTTTATTTTCTTCGTAATTGAATTTTCTGAGCTTCAAAG
>JJRW01S0001171.1:71047-89271 GCA_001188405.1 Loxosceles reclusa
CTTCGCATGTTTCCAAAGATTCCATTACTCATTGCAATGTGATCGAAGGGTTTACCCTCTTAAAAATCATTGATTATTGTAACAGGCTACTTTGATGCTGAGATTCGAACCTCAGATCCGTCAGTTCTAGTTTTGCGAATAATTAGGCTGCGCTGACAGCTTATTATCTATATTGATTAAATTGGGAGGGGTCCTCAGATTATACATGACAAGAAACACTTTATTTTTCCACTACCACAAATGTTTAGAATTGTTTCACCACAAGTAAGATTATCAGAGTATGGCAAGCGAATATTTGTTTCCTATTCATTTAGTTATCAGTTTATTGCAGTAATATCTTACAAGACATTAAAACCTTTCGGAGTTATGTACAGTGGTATATGTAGTATAAATGCCATTGGTACAGCATTTTCTTTCATGTGTAAGGGCTAGTGCTTTTGTGCTAGTGATACAAAATATTTATTTGTGCAGACATAAAATAATGTGTACCTGTGCAGTGGTTCTAAAAAAAATAGAATTTCATGAATGTGCAGTGGCATAAATATGCACCACAGTTCCAAAATATTCTTGCTAAGAAAGGAAGTAGGGAAGTTGTGCATTTTACTTTGCATGTTTCCTCATGATGCATTGAAAATTGAATACTGTAGGGACCTGCATAGTGTAGTTTACACCAAAGAAAGCCTTATAAGCTTAATGAGGCACTATTCAGTAGGGCTCAGTGTTTGTGCATTCTTCTGAGAATATTCAACTAAGAACTCATGAAAATTCATCTGTATTTTGTGATTGCTACTTAATCTTTGTCATTAAGTAGTGTAAATGTGCCAATGTGGGATCCACTATGCAAAAATTTGGATATGTGCAAAGTATGGCAGAAAGCCTTATTTATTTGTAATAAAATTAATGAAGCAGGTGTATGAGTTATTTCTTTTTTCTTTCAACACTGACACACTAACTACTTGTTTGCTGTGCCTTTTGGAATATTTCAGGTTTTTTTCTGTGTCGTGTGACAAAATCTGAATATATGGATTCCTGTAGTAAGAAATAAGTAGCTACTGAAGTTCCCTAGCACCTTTGCAATTGCTTTTTCATAATGCTTATTTACAAATTGGGTGTATAGCATATAACAAAACATGCCTAGTGAGAAATTTAAGGCCTGCACAAAGAGACCTTAAATTTGATTAAATCTGATTCATTATAAGTAGTATTCTCTATATCCAAAAAAACACAAAGGCTTACTATATACTAAAGGGATTACTTCCATTGCTAACTGATAATTCTTATTTCAGTTAGCATGTAGGCACTGTTGTATCCACCTACACCCCTCCCCGTGTTGTCCCTTACCCACAAGAGAATACTTTTAATGACAGTGAGGCAAATCATTGAAAACAGAAAAGGAGTAAGTAACTGCACTTGAAAATTGACACTCCTTGTTTATGTGTGTTCCCACAATTTCAGCTGTTCATTCTTCTATTCAAGGAATTAGAGTACCTAACAATATGAATGGATGGAAACAGCTCTCTGAGAATGGCATTATGTAGGAATTCTTTTGTCTAATCCTTTTAGGGTGTGGTTAACTGTCAAATATGTTGAATGTACTAAATGTGTAGTAAGCAAATATCTTTTGTGTAAGACTTTTTTGGTTACAAAAAATTTTGTCCACTCAAAATTACTTTGCATAGAAATTATTTCTCTACTCAAGTATTTTTAGACAGTGTTTAGCAAGCATAATTTAGTATGATGCATTTTTTTTATGTACACATTCAAATGGATTTTTGGAAGGAAATCTACCTTAACCCATATATTCAGATAGACTGCCCCCTGAGGGGCTTATCTTTTTGGTTAGTACAAGGAAGGTTGTGGTGTCTCCGAGGTGCCTGACCCACATGTGTTATCGTTTAGTTCTTCCTTCGCCTGCCAGTTACGTTTCTGTGGTGTCTTTGTCCTGACATTTGGTTTACTTCTGTTTATCTGCCTTTGTTTGCATTCTGTTACTGTGTTCTTTTTACGTCTAACCTTCACTTTTTGGTTCTTGTGCCTGTTTTGCTTGTCACCTCGTGTCTTGTGTTGGTGTCTACATGCCCTGCAATTTCGTTTTTATTTCAGGGATAGCGGTCCATGTGGCTATACCCTACGTTTAGAGGGTTTCCATCTTCACCCTCAGCGTGGCTGCACGTTTGCTCTGTGCTGCAACCCGTGTCGCTGGAAATGAAGATCCTGGCAGTTGAGGGGCGAGGTACTTTCCCCAATACATTGCTGTGGCCTGGCTTCAGTCTCAGCACAAAGTGTCACATTTGGCTAGAGACGGCAAGTGCCTTTGTGTCTCCCGGCTAGGATCAACTGGTATTTTGGGCCCGGCTTGATTAGTCTTGTCGGCCCATTTGCAATGGTGTAGCTCCGGGATAGGCGCAGCATGCTTGCACGTCTCCTTGTAGATCTCGGTGGTGGGTTTTCCGAGAGCCGTATCATAACTTACTACCATGCAGTCTCAAAATTCTAAGAGCAGGCCCTCAAAGAGAGCCCATACCGAATGCTCAGCTTTATCGCCACTTATTGCCGATTACAATGCAACAACTTTCCTTGTCATCCATTTGACTGATTCTGGATTTTCTAGGTTGTTCCCTTTCGTCATTTTCAAGGGTATTTATGCTCTTGCCGGTACACCGACCTCTGGTAAAAAAAACTACGCTCGAGTGATCTGCGTGTAGGAACTGCTGCTTCTCCACAGTCTAGTTCACTCTTCAGATTCACAACTTATGCCAACCTGCTGATCTCAGTAACTCCCCATGGATCTCAATTCCTCAAGAGGAATGATTTCAGAAGTAGATCTTCTGAATGACTCCAAGGAGGAACTTATTGAGGAGCTCTCTGCCCAAGGGGTTATGACAGTGTGTCGTATTTGTATGCATATAGATGGGCAGGCTGTGTCGACGAAGCATGTTATCTTCACTTTCAACAAGCTGTTTTACCAACATCCATCAAAGCTGGTTACCTCGCCTGTGTGTGTGTTCCATTCAGCTGTACATCCCCAATCTGCTGTACTGTTTAAAACGACAGCGATTTGGTCATGGGGCGTGGAGTTGCGGCTTCCCCGCGTCGTGGATGCCCTGCATACGAAAGTAATTGTCCTGTACAAACTTGCTGCCTTAATTGCTAGGGTGACCAATCTGCATAATCTAGTTCGTTTCCCACATTCAGCAAATGAAGGTTACATAGCATCTCTCATACGCAGATGCAAAAAACTCGTGTCACCTGCACCACCCCGCGGATCTTACGCGGCAGTTATTCGCAGCTACCAGTCGACAGCAGTCGTTTGTGTTACCGGCTTCTCCACCTTCCAGTGTTCCCCAATCAACTTCTGGGCATAAGAAGCCCTACACCAAGGCAGCTTCTACGACCCAGACTACATTTTCACCGAAGTTTTCTCGCACTTTTGCCCTCAAGTCCAGTAAGGTTAAACACAAAGGTCCTAAGAAGTTTCTGAAGAAGCTCGACTTTGGTGCAGTTCTCCATGATAGCATTAAATTATTAAATTCCTTCAGTGAGCTCTCCACATTCGAGCATGAGGACTGAATGGATACAGCCCCTCCTCCTGTTGCTATGCCAAAACCCTCCACAAAATGAGAGGGTTTTAAAACTAATCTGCCACCTACTTAACTCAAGAAGGAATGCTGGAGAAACCATGATGCATCCGACAGCTTATGCACAGGTGTGTCACTGGTATTTATCACGCGGATGACACGATTCGTCTGAGGCGTTGCTCTTCTCGTCTCCCAACACGTGCCATCCATAACTCTGACACTTCAGACGCCGTTACAGGCTGTCGCTGTGCGTATTTTTCTTTGTCATATGCTCACGGTTTGCTCTGTGTACCTGCCACCGGGATACCAATTCGGGCCTTTTCCATTTTGGACGATCTAGTGTCTCAGCTTTCGCAACTGTTTCTGCTGCTTGGAGATTTTCATGATCACGGCACTCTTTGGGGAAGCTCCTCTACCAATAGCAGGGGTCAAGTTGTTGAGAGTTTCCTCAGATCTCGACTTGTCTCTGCTGAATACTGGTGAGGTTACGTATCTTCATTCACGGCTTTTGGATCTGTCTTTTTGTTCTCCATCACAGTACACCCTGTGGTCGTGGTCTGTATTTTGAACCCCCGGGAGTGACCACTTTCCCATTTTCTGGTCCTCTACCACTACTGGCAGCGAGTTTTCCATCTTGCCGAGGTGAAAAGTGAATTGCGCAAATTGATCGTTTTGCCACATTAGCTGTGTTGACGGACGACTTACTCGACACTCCGACCATCGATCAAGCAGTGGACCAGGTGACTACGTGTATTCTCCAAGCAGCTGCGTGTTCCATACCACGCACTTCGACACGCTTACCAAAATCACCTAAACCTTGGTGGAACCACGACTGTTCTGCAGCACGGAAAGCGCAGAAGAAGGCGTGGGACATTTTCCGCAGGTACCCGACTCCGGGTAATATCGCTCGTTTCCAGCGGGCTCTGGCATTTGCCCGCAATGTTCGCCGTCATGGCAGAAGCATGTGTCCAGTATCACGTCTTCTACTAGTTCCAAGGTTGTTTGGAACAAGATTCGTCGCATCTGAGGCTGTTACACGATCCCTCATGTCCTGCTTGTGCACGGGTGGTTGTACCTTATCTGACCTTTCCACAAATACAAAATTTAAAGTCCACAAAAGACGACCACGTCAAAAATACAGAAAACCGCGGAGACCCTCCCCACCGTCCATATTAGGGAACAGAGTTCCCTCGACAAATGTAAAAGAAATAAAGGAACCAATATCACATTGAACAGACTACATATAATGATGATGATGATTGGTGTTTTATGGCTCAAGGACCTAGTAAGATCATTCTGTGCCAAACACGAGATGAACAAAATGAAGACAAACACATACATCCATGCCAGCCGGGACTCCTCGGCACAGTAGCCCATCACCGGTACCAGTGCGCCACTGGTGCGGCAACACATACAAAGAGAAACATATACGATTGCAGAGACCTTCTCCGTCGTCACATGCACAGCATTACACAAAATAGGGAAAAGAGCTCCTTCGCCATACAGAAAATAATGCACCAGAAAGACATTAATTAAAACCATATGAAACAACTATATGTAAAAAAGCATGCACAGACATCCACCCACAAAACTGGGGAAACCCTCTCCGTCGTCATGTGCACAATATTAGCATAAAATACAGAGCAGCGTTCCCCAATGTATAAAACATTTACATACAAACATGTAATAACTAAGAAATAAAACACAAGAACATCCACACATATAAGAGAAAATACACAATTACCCCAACAACTCCATCATCACTAGAAACTAAACATGATTAAAAAAAAACATGCACAAAAAAAATAATTATTAAGAAAGGAAATGGAAAATTTCAAATGTCCATCCAAGGGCAAAACACCCAAGACCAAATACAACGGCATAACCAAGTCTCAAACAATGAAAATTTAAATCCAAAGCTAATCACATCAAACAGGGGAGAGCGGAACTTGTCATTTGACACAACTACTGAGTTGCTTATTTATTTTTCTCTTAAAGCTTTCAACCGTCTTTGCCTGCATCATTTCCTTCGGCAGACTATTCCAATTGTTTAACACTCTATTGGATAAAAACTATAGCCTTAGTTGCAACCTAGTCTTTTCTCTAATCAGCTTCATTCCATTTCCTCTTGTGAACCCACTGCAGCTTTTTGTATGAAGCCTTTACCAACTACATCAAATCCATTTAAAATTTTATAAGCCTGAATTAAATTACTTCTAGCTCTCCTTTTCTGCAAGCTAAAGAGTTCCTTTAACCTGTCAACATACTCAGGATACCATAACCCCTCGATGAACTTAGTATCTCTCCTTTGAACTCTTTCCATATATATTCAATGTCCTTAACGAGGTACGGTGACCAAAACTGTACGGCATATTCCAGATGTGGACGCACTAGCGTTTTCCACAACAGAAGAACAATTTCTCTCTTATGACATGTCAAATGGCTTTTTAAAAACCCTAACATTCTGTTAGCTTTTCTCACAACTGCAATGTGCTGATTTCCAACTTTAAGAGCTTTAGTCACCATAAAGCCCAAGTCTTTCATACAGTCCACCGCCGTTAGCTCTCTTTCTTCTATCTCGTAATTAAAATCATTTTTTTTTTACTTCCAAAATGTATCACCCTACATTTCTCAACATTAAAGACCGTAGCCCACTTTTCCGTCCATTTCCCTAACTTATTTATATCGGTTTGGATGACCTGGCTTCAGCTTCCTTATTTACAATTCGTATGACTTTAGTGTTAGCGTCATCCGCAAATTTGCTAACAAATGAACAGTCTTCCTCCTCTAAGTCCTTCACGTGCACCAAGAGAGGGTCCCAGAACAGATCCTTGAGAGACTCCACTCATAACATTTTCCCTATCTGAGTAAATTCCATTTACTGCAACCCGCTACTTTCGATTCGTTAACCATCTTAGTAAGTTACCACCCACACCAATTTAATCACTTTTTCCATTACTTTGCTGTGAAATACCTTGTCAAACTCCTTACGAAAATCCAGATAAATTACACATCAACACTTTTTTTATGTAGCTGTTTTGTAAGGTCATGAAATTGCAAAAGGTTTGTAATTCAAAACATTTTATTCCTAAACGCGTGCTGAGAAATTTGGATTCTGAAAAATCCGTTAGTTGTTTAATTATTGCCTCAGCAGTCTTCCCTATAAATCCATAAAGAAGGATTGACCAGGGTCAATAGACATCTTAAGTGGAGGTCGGTATCACGATGATTGATGACTCGCGACGTTTCCACCGTCAGCTAAGCCTTTCATCAGGCGAATGAGGTGGGGTGGTACAGAACAGCGCTGTATATACTGTGATTGTGAAGAAACCCCAGTGAATTGCACCCTGGGAATTCCCTGTGGGGAAACCCTATACAGGATGTTAGTTGTTGGCATTGTGATTTCGGGTTAGGTGTCGGTATGAGCACGAAAGTTGGTTCGATTTGTTGGTTGCTTTTCTCTTGCAAGATTCCCACGATTCTAGAAACAACCGACTGCATCTATTAGAGATGTTTCCGTAGATGACTTCATGGGAGTCAAAATCCGGTACGTGCTGTTCGGTCACTGCGTTTTTCTGCGAGTTGGGACTTGAAGTCTTTTTGTCGTACGTAGACACGGTCGTGTTCTTTAAGGCGTACCGAGACGGATCTTTTGGTCTCCCCGATGTACACCTTGTTGCAATCTTTGCATGGAATCCGGTAGACGACTCCCGACGATTCACCGGGAGGAATCGGCTCTTTCATGTGCACCACCATGTCGCGAAGCGTGGAGCATGGTTTGTAAAAAGTCCTAATGCCGACCTGCCGGAGTATTCGCGATATCGTTTCCGAAACGCGTTCAACATATAGCAGGACGACCTTAGCCTTTACCTCCACTCCCCGAGGCACTGAGGAGCCAGAAGTGCAGCGGTTCCTCGCGATGATTGCGCAGTGTCTTGGTTTCTCTCGCCCCTTGGGAGCAGTATCAGCCATCAGCTTGTTTCGACCTGTGCCGGTTTGCCAAATGTAGCACCCCTCACGCTCAATACGTGCAGTACTACCTTGCACATCGAACGTCGTTTTCCCAACATGTACCCATCTTCACTGATGGGTCCAAATCTGACGGGCACGTTGGGTCAGCTATGGTGTGCTGTGGCGTTACACTTACCGACAGTCATGCTGCACAGGCTTCGATTTACACTGCCGAGCTGCATTCCATCTCCTTGGCGTTGGAACACATTCGACGTTGCTCTCTGCTCAGGACCTGTGTTTACACCGACTCACTCAGTGCTTTGGAAGCTCTTGTTTCTATGCAGCATACGACTCATCCAGTGTTGTCCCACATCTTTGTTACTTTGCGTGAATTGATTATTCGTGGCTTTGATGCCCGCTTTTGCTGGATTCCGGGTCACGTCGGTATTCCTGGGAACGAGGCTGCAGACCGTGCCGCGAAATCTTCTGCGGGTCGTCTGCGTATGCCTCTCCCGTTTACCGACTGGAATCCCGTTGTTCGAGCCCGCCTCCATGTTCGCTGGCAAGACTTTTGGGACACACAGACTGCGAACAAGCTGCATGCCATACAACCTCTCGTAGCGGACTGGCCGTGCATTTCTCACCTTACTCGTCGAGAGGACGTGTTGCTAACTCGGCTTCGCATTGGACACACTCGCTTGACACATGGCTACCTGTTGCGTGGAGAGGAACCACCTTCCTGCACCCACTGCCATTCAGTTCTCACTGTTCATCCCATTTTTATTGCTTGTCCAGTTTTTACATCTCTTCGGCGCCAGTTTCTTTCTGGTGTTTTAGACCTCGCTACGATTTTAACACCATTATTTGATTTTAACCTTTTACGGCATTTTTTATTGTCTGTTCATTTGTAACATGAGATTTAGATTTTTGTTTTCCATATAGTTTTTACATTAAACAACCAACCAATCCTCGCGATGAATCGTTTAGGGTAGCCGTTTTTGTCTGAGCGCCCTGTTGACATATTGGACCTCTTGTTTCGTGATTTCATCGTCACTGTAGTGGGTTGCAGCACGATGATGCAAGGTTCGTACAACAGATGCTTTATGACATGTCGGGTGGTGGAAACCTGAAATCTAAATACTTGTCAGTGTGGGTTGGCTTGCGGTATACAGATGTCGTGAGGTGACCGTCGCTGCTTCGTGTGACAAGGACATCCAAGAATGGTAAGCATTGTCCTCAGTTTTTAATGTAAACTGGATACTGGGATTCAGGCTGTTCAAAAAAAATTGTGGAAATCCGTAACGTTGTTGGATGGTAGGACCACAAAGGTATCGTCAACGTACTGTTTCCATGTTTTGACACCAAATTTCTTACCACTTAGCATATTCAAGCTCAAATGCCTCCATGCACAAGTTGGCCACCACGTTGGATACAGGATAACCCCATGGCTGTACCTTGAAGTTGACGGTAGATGGTACCTTCAACGGTGAAAACAGTCTCACTAAGGCAAAATTCCAGCATTTCGCAGATTTACTCCAAGCTTAATTTGGTCCTTTCATGCAATATCTCACCTCCCGGAAACGACCCAGAGCAGTCGTAACCGCCAGTGGTGTGGGGATGGAAGTGAAAAGAGATTTAACATCAAATGACCCCATCCGCTCTCCCACATCGACTCGGAGGCCCCGAATGTCATGGGCAAATTCTTGGGAGGTCGACACAGTGCAATCAGTGTAACCTACAAGGAGTGACAACAAGTGTGGGAGATGCTTCGACAGTTGGTAGGTCGGAGACCCTCAGAAGCTGACGATAGGTCTCAGTGGGATGTGACCTGAGGGTGCACCGTGACCGCTCTTGTAGGTTATTGTCGAGCTTGCCTTCAGAATGGAATTGGGCAAGGATATATATGCTGTTCATTCTCCGTTGGCTGCTGGCAGTTGGATTAGATTGAAGGACTGTGGTGCATCCTTTGTCTGTGGGAACAGTGATGATGTTGTCGCTTCGCAGTGCTCTTATGGCCTGTCTTTCAGACGCTGACATGTTGTCCCGAGGTGGTTCAGCATGACTGAGTACTCCCGAGATGGAACTTCGAACTTGCTCTGCTACATATCTATCTGTTCCTTCCAAATCAGGTTCGATCGAAGATAAAATCCCCTCGGTTGGAATTGACAGAGGTGAGGGAGCAAAGTTTACCCCACGGGAGAGTACATTCTTCTCGGTGTCGGAAAGGGGTCGGGATGAGAGATTTAAAATCCATCTACCGTCCTGTTTCTTGACTCGGGAGCGACGTTCGATGTTAGTACGAAGTGAGACAAGTTTGTCCTCATGCTCCGAGCTTATGCGTTGTCGGAGAAATTCCTCTTTACTGGTGGAACGCTCAAGAATTTGGTGGATTCCTTTGCGTTCCCCCGGCTAGGGCCAACTGATCGGTCGGATCGGCGGGATTAGTCTTCTCGTTTGGCCCGGCTGTGATGGTATAGCTCCCAGTCAGCCCTGGAGTGCAATGCACGTCCCCTTGTTGGGTTCGGTGGTGGGTGGGGCCGCCGGGAGCCGAAGTTTATCCTACTATGGATAAAACCAGCCTAAATCCTTCTTCGAGCGGGCACTCCATTGCTCCGAACCCATTGCTCTGTTTCTTCTTATTGTCCTGCTCCTACTTTTCTCATCCTCCATTCATCGTACGCTGGGTTCTCAAAGTTTTCCCCTTTCGTCATTTCAAAAGATTTGTGCGCTGAAGCCGATACACCGAAATTAGTCAAAAGTTTGCGATCGGGGGATTTACTTGTTGAAACTGCTTCCCATCAGCACTCTCGTTCCCTCTTCGCGTGTACATCTTTTGC
The DNA here is from genome assembly GCA_001188405.1 of Loxosceles reclusa. Taxonomy (NCBI): domain Eukaryota; kingdom Metazoa; phylum Arthropoda; class Arachnida; order Araneae; family Sicariidae; genus Loxosceles; species Loxosceles reclusa. Next base: position 81,414 of record JJRW01S0001171.1, read on the forward strand.
CAACCTGCCGATCACTGTAACACCACACGGATCTCTGAATTCTTCCCGAGGAGTCATCTCGGAAGATGTTCTTCTGACCGTCTCCGAGGAGGAGCTTCTTATCGAGCTCTCCGACCAAGATGTTACGGCAGTCCGTCGCATATATATGCGCCAAGATGGCCAGACGGTGGCCACAAAGCACGTTATCCTTACCTTCAACAAAAACCGTCGTGAGACAGGTTAGTTTTACCCTACTGATGCTTCGCACAGTAGAGTTCTCAGACATATCGTTTTCGGACGGCTGCCATCCGTCTGGGTACGAACCCTTTGGCCCTCGGGCTTAGGGTTACGGCTTGGGCTATCCGGATACACGTGCAGTTATGGCAGGGCGTAGTATCGGATAGGTCGGTGGCGGTGTATCCCCATATGCCTGCCCGTATACGGTCCGGCGGGGCTCTGCACCACTAGGCCACTTAACCGAGGCTCTGAACCTGGTCGAGAGGGAGCGGCCAGGTCAACCCACCCGAGGGGTGTCCGACGACTGCCTCCGCCCCGATACGACGACGGATATTAATATCAGTACTAGCTCTGTTGGCTGTTCTGCTCCGGCGTTCAGCCAGCTTGGGTGAACCTGGTACCGAATTCTGCGGTTGTAGCATGGCTCCTCTAATTCTGAGAACGCAGCGGCTGGGCCGCTAGTACCCTCATACAGAGGCGTGGAGGCGGTGACTAGCCCGAGAAGGCATCGTCTAATACACAGAGGCTTACCTTCAACAAACCTGCTTTAGCTCCATCTATTCAAGCTAGGTACCTCAACTGTTCCATTCGGCCGTATGTCCCAAATCCGCTGCGTTGTTTCAAATGCCAGCGTTTTGGACATGGACAAGTCTCGTGCCGTGGAGTTGCGACTTGCCCACGTTGCTGCCGTCCTGCTCATGAAAATGAGTATCCTTCGCCTACTTGCTGTGTCAACTGCCAGGGTGACCACCCTGCGTATTTTCGCTCATGCCTTAAGTGGCAAGAAGAGAAAAATATTCAGCAAGTGAAGGTGATACAACATCTCTCCTACGCAGAGGCTAAAATGCTCGTGTTGCCTGCGCCACCCCGGGGATTGTACGCTGCGGTCCTTTGCGGAACCAAGTCGCAAGACGTAGAAACGTTTCTCAGCTTTCCTCCGTCGTTTGTGTTACCGTATTTTTCAGCTTCTAGGGTTCCTCCATCTACTTCTGGGCGTAAGACGCCTTCCATCAAGACGATTTCTGCGTTTCGGACTTTTTCATCAAAAGCATCTTTCGCTGCTGCACCTAAGTCCACCAAGGTCAAACACACTGGTCCTCAGAAGCCCCTGAAAAAGCTAGACTCCGGTGCAGTTATTCACGGAAGCATTAAATTATCAAATTCTTTTAGTGAACTTTATACTTTCGAGGATGAGGACTGTATGGACACATCCCCTTCTACTCCTCTGCGAAAACCCTCCACAAAACGAGAGGGGACTAAGCCGCCGCAGCCACCAACTTAACTCTTTATGTCCTTATGTCCTCTACACTGCTACAATGGAACTGTCGTGGTTTGCGTGCCAATATCGATGATGTGAAACGGTTGTTGCGCACCCGTTTTCCTGTGTGTGTTGCTTTACAGGAAACTGATACGTCCGACAGCTCAGGTACAGCTGCATAACTATGGTGTTTATCGCGCGGACGACGACTCGTCCGAGTCTCGGGAAACCGTTGCTCTTCTCGTCTCCCACAACGTGCAAACCATAGCTCTAACCCTTCAGACGCCTTTACAGGTTGTTGCTGTACGCACTTTTGTCACCATACGCTCACGGGTTGATCTGTGTATCTGCCACCCCCGGGTGACCGAATGGCCTTTTCCACTTTGGGCGATCTGGTGAGTCAGCTTCCGCAACCGTTTCTTCTGCCTAGGGACTTTAACGGTCATAGCAGTCTTTGGGGAAGCTCCTCTGCCAATAGCAGAGGTCGAGTTGTCTAGCGCTTGCTCACAGATTTCGACTTGTTCCTCCTGAATACTGGTGAGAATACATATTTTCATACCCCAACGCGGTTATTCACTGCTTTGGATGTCTTTTTGCTCTGCGTCACAGTACACCCTGTGGTCGTGGTCCGTTCTTTCTGACCCTCTGGGAACTTACCACTTCCCATTTTGTTGTCCTCTACCACTACTGGCAGCGAGTTTTCCAGCTTGCCGAGGTGGAAAGTGGATTGTGCTGTTTGGGATAGTTTTGCCTCATTAGCTGTGCTGACGGACGACTTCCTTGAGCCTCTTTCCATCGATCAAGCAGTGGACAAAGTGACTGCGTGCGTTCTCCAAGCAGCTGCGTCTTCTGTACCACGCACTTCGACAGGCTTACCTAGATCACCTGAACCTTGGTGGACCCACAACTGTTCTGCAGTCCAGAAGGCGTGGGACATTTTCTACCGGTACCCAACTTCGGGTAATATGACTCGTTTCCAGCGGGCTAGGGCGTAGGTCCGCAAGGTCCGCCGTCGCAGCCAACGCGAGTCGTAGCGGAAGTTTGTGTCCAGTATCTCGTCTTCCACTAGTTCGAAGGTTGTTTGGGACACGATTCGTCGCATATGTGGTTGCTACACGTCCCATTCCATATCCTGATTGAGCACAGATGGTGGCACCGTGTCGGATATTTCCACTATCGCGAATGTCTTGGCTGCATCCTTTTCTCAGGTTTCTTGTAGTTCCCATTACAACACATCGTTCCAGGCTGTGAAGGCCACGGCAGAACGTGCAGAGACTTCCTTCCGGCCCTTTACACAGGTTTGGATGCAACTCTCCTTTTACGTTTCTTGAGCTGCAGGCAGCTCTGTCACGTTCTCACAATTCTGCGCCTGGACCAGATGCAGTGCACTGTGCCATGTTGCGACATTTATCTCCTGCATCACTCCGTGTGCTGCTACGGTTATTCAACCGCATTTGGCTGGAGCAGGAGTTTCCGTCCGCATGGCACCATGCTGTTGTGTAATGCCCACCCACGAAAGATTTAAAAATAAGCTTCGACAGACAAGAGTCGGCGTAGCTTAACCGGTTAAAGCGGCTCCTCTGGAAGTGAACGTTCCGGGTTCGATTCCTGGCGTCGACAAAAAGTAAAGATTTTCTTTTCAAATGGCGCCCGAACTCAGCGACACACACTAGTGGCCAAGGACCCAACCGTTAGGTCCACCACTCGAGGTCAGGTCGTACCCTGACCTCTGTTTCAAGTGGGGGAGGGTGTAATGCCCACCCACAAAGGACTTAAAAATAAGCTTCGACAGACAAGAGTCGGCGTAGCTTAACTGGTTAAAACGGCTCCTCTGGAGCTGAACGTTCCGGGTTCGATTCCCGGGGTCGACAACAGTAAATATTTTCTTTACAATTGTGTAACCCTTTCTGAAACCTGGGAAGGATCCCACTTCGCCTTCGAATTACAAACCTATTGTGCTGACCAGCTGCATATGTAAGTTAATGGAACAGATGGTCAATGCACATTTAGTGCATTTCCTCGAATTTCGTGATGTTTTGTTCGTTCCAGAGTGGTTTTAGGCGGCTGCGATCAACTACAGATAATTTACTCGTCCTGGAGACGTTATCCGAGAGACGTTCGTTCGTCGTGCACACCTGGTGTCCATCTTTTTTGACCTGGAGAAAGCCTACGATCGCACCTGGCGATATGGTATTCTCCGTGACCTCCATGCTATGGGGCTCCGGGGAAACCTGCCGGTGTTTGTCTAGAATTTCTTGGCAGATCGCACTTTCCAGGTTCGTGTTGGCACGACTTTGTCCCGCCACTTTGCTCAGGAATAAGGCGTCAGTATATTCATCGTTGAACTGAATGGCATTGTGTCCGCACTTCGCGTTGGCGACTTGCAGATTTCTTATAGCGCTGTGGATATGAGACTTCTCAAGCGTCGAAGAAGCAGCCTGAACCGGCTGCTTCATTGGGCGGATGATAACGGGTTTCGCTTTTCGCCGGACAAGACCATGCATGCATTTCTGTCGCAGACGGGGCTTGCATCTGGATCCGAGTCTTCTTTTAGGATCAGTTGCTATTACTGTCGTTCCGGAGACCCATTTCCTTGGTGTCATATTCGACCGATCCCTCACTTTCGCATCACATTTTTGTTAACTGAAAGTGAAGTGTACAAAGGCGCTCAATATCATCAAAATGTTGTCTTCCACCTCTTGGGGTGCAAACCGTGTATCCTTCTTGCTCCTGTATCGGTCGCTCATCCGCTCCAATCTAGATTATTCATGTGCTGTCTATGGGTCTGCAAGACCGTCTCGTTTACAGGTGCTGGATCCGGTAGCTCACCAGGCACTACGTCTGTGCACTGGTGCTTTCCGGACATCTCCTGTACAGAGCTTGTACGTCGCGGCACACGAACCATTGCTCGAACTCCGTCGCCAGATGCTGAGCTTACGTTATTTCCTGAAGATGCAGTCTCAACGTGCACATCCTTTATTCAGCCGAGTATTTGAACCCACCTTTGCACGTCATTTTTGGTGCACGGACGTCTTGCGTCTCTACTTTCGGCCTTTGGACTCTTGGTTTGCCTCTTCCTGATGTTCCGCAGAGTGTCAAGGTTTCTGTTTTCCCTTGGGAGCAGTATCAGCCATCGGTGTGTTTCGAAGTGTGCCGGTTTGCCAAATGTAGCACCCCTCACGCTCAATGTGTGCAGTACTACACTGCACATCGAGCGTCGTATTCCCAACATGTGCTCATCTTCACTAGGTCTAAATCTGACGGGCACGTTGGGTCTGCTATGGTGTGCTGCGGTGTTGCGCTTACCGACAGTCTTCCCGCACAGGCTTCGATATACACTGCCGAGCTGCATTCCATCTCCTTGGCGTTGGAACACATTCGACGCCGATCTCTGTTCAGGTCCTGTGTTTCCTCCGACTCGCTCAGTGCTTTGGAGGCTCTTCTTTCTATGCAGCATCCGACCCGCCCTGTTTTGTGTCCCACATTCTTGTTACTTTGCGTGATTTTAGTACTCGTGGCTTTGATATCCGCTTTTGCTGGATTCCGGGTCACGTCGGTATTCTTGGGAACGAATCTGCAGACCATGCCGCGAAGTCTTCTGTGGGTCGTCTGCGTATGCCCTTCCCATTCACCGACTGGAATCCCTTTGTTCGAGCCAGACTCCATGTTCGCTGATAAGACTTCCGGGACACACAGACTGCGTACAAGCTGCATACCATACAACCTGTAATTGCGGACTGGCCTTGCACTTCTCAGCTTTCACGAAGTGTTACTCACTTGGCTTCGCATTGGCCACTCGTCTCGCATGGTTTTGTTCTGCGTAGCGCGGAACCACCTACATGTTCCATCTGCGAATCAGTTTTTTGCATTAAACACATTTTCATTGACTGTCCTGCTTTTAAGTCACTTCGTCTTCAGATTTTTCATTCTCATGTTTCAGACCTTCTTACCCTTTTATGTCATCTGATTTTACCATTTTGCAGCGACTTTTATTTGTTGCCATTTATTTCGCGAACGTTAACTTTTGTTTTCATTGATTTTCCCAATTCGTAATGAGCTGGTTTCATCATCAGGTTTTATACTTTTTTTTTCACTAGCAGCCATCTGAATCATGCACGTCAGTCATCTGATTCCTTTTGTGCTTTTTTCTTTTGCATGTGTATTGTTTTGCCATATTACTCCTTATTACTGTTTATTCTTCGTTTGGCATAGAATTGCCTTTCAGGTTTGGTGCCATTAATCCTCTACTAACTAACCAACCCTCACTTTCTCTGCACATATTCGCTATCTGAATGTGAAGTGTACAAAGGCCCTGAACATCATCAAGGTCTTATCTGCCTCTTGGGTGCAGTGTCTCGCTTTTGCGCCTGTGTTGGTCGCTCCTCCGCTCAAAGCTGGGCTATGCTTGAGTTGTGTATTGTTGTTCTGCCTGCACGTGACGTTTAAAATGGGCTTGATCCAGTGGCAGACGAGGCACTCTGCTTATGCACTGGTGCTTTCCAGACATCTCCTGTACAGAGTTTGTACATCGCAGTTCATGAACTTTCCCTCGAACTCCGTCGTCAGAACCGGAGTTTGCGCTATTTCGCGAAGTTGCAGTTTCAACGGGCGCCGAGTGTTCGAAACCTACAACGTTCGTCTTTTTACTGCATGGCCGTCCTGCGGTCGATACAGAGTGAGTTCGGATTGGATCTTCATGACATTGCACACAGTTTTGTGAGTTGTTTGACACCGTGGGAGAGGTTTCAACCTTCATTTTTCTTCCTCCTTTTCCGGTTCGCCAAATGCATCACTCCACGCGTTCTGCATGCACAGTTCTACCTTACAGTTTATGCCGCGTGTTCCCATCTCGTCCCCATCTTGACATGTGGTTCCAAATCTGCCGGGCACGTTGGTTCTGCTATAGTGTGCTGTGCTGTTGCGCTTGCAGACCGCCTTCCTGCGCAAGCATCGATTTTCACTGCCGAGTATCATCCCATGTCCGGGATGTTAAAACACATTTGCCATTGCTGTCTGCTACGGACCTGTGTGTACTCTGACTCACTCACTGCTTTTCAGTCTCTTGTTTCTCTACAGCATCCCACCAACCCTGTTGTGCCCATATCATTGATACTTTGTCAGATTTGAATGTCGTGGATTTGATATAACATTTTGGTGGATTCCGGGGCACGTCGGCATTCCTGGGAACGATTCTGCAGACAGTGCCGCGAAGTCATCTGTCTGTCGCCTGTGAATGCGTCTCCCATTCACTGACGGGTTTCCATTCAGTGACAGCCCGTCTACATAATTGCTGGCAACAGTGCTAGGACACGCAGACTGCGAACAAGCTGCATGTAGGCAAGCCTGTAGTTTCACTGGCCGTGCAATTCTCGCCTATTTCGACGAGAGGACGTATTACTAACTCGACTACGCAATGGACACTCGCGTCACGCATAGGTTACGTTTCTGTGACGAGGAGCGACTTACTTGTTCATACTGCCATTTAGTTTAAGCAATTCGGCATATTTGCATTGACTGGTTTTACTTCTCTTCGTCTTCAGATGTTTCTATCTCGTCTTTTAGACCTTCGTGCCATTATAGCACCGTCATCTGTATCATCTACTGTAGATTTTTTCATTGTTTTTTTATATTTGAGTGTTGTACTGGTTTCATCACTCTCCCTTTTATCTTTTTTTTTCTGTGCCTTCGTCACACGTTTTCTGACAGTTACTTCATTACGTGTTACAAAGTGCCCCATAAGCTGAAGGTCATGCACTAAGTGAAATTACGACCACAGGTTGGCGCAGTGTGCTCTTTATGGGGGCTGTGTTTTCCACGGGTACACGTTAGACATCCTGTTCCTTTTTATGCTTGTTTTTGTCTTGTTCCTGTTGCTCCTACATTTGGCACAAACCTTTTCAGGTTTGTGCCGTTAAACATCCACTAACCAACCAACGTTGACAGTCTGTGCGGTATGCGTCCGGGTATTATCTTGCTGGAATATCGTACCTGGAATCCCAGCTAGAAACGGGAGCACATGAAACCGTAGGACCACATCCATATATCGCTATGCCGTCAATGGTCCATGTACCACCACTAGAACGGATCGACTTTTGTATACTTTGGCTCAGTAGACCTTAATGCCTGCAATGGAGGAAGTGTGTCGCTGGATGGTGAAGTTAGATTTGTGTTTTTGTCCAGGGACCTCTATACTAGAGATAAGACGGGCTGCGTAATTCGCAAGTGCACCGCTGCAAGACGATTAATAATGTTAAACTCCTATACCGTTGGCGAGTTTACCTTGGCGCGCAATGAAAACGACCGCAGTAAACCCTAGACCCAGCGAGAGTCTGAATGCTCAGTCGTAGAAGTGCGCACGGCGCGAGATTTTGTGTGCTGCCGTTT
>JJRW01S0001172.1:132602-143670 GCA_001188405.1 Loxosceles reclusa
TGGCACTTTTTACACGGTCCGTTTGCGCCAATTCCTCTCGCACGCCAATCTTGGCGCTTTTGTGGCTCAGGCGCCTCGGGAACTGTCTTTGCGTACCCTGCCATTCATCCAGCGTGGGTCTCTGAGGTTTTACAAATACGATAAGACATCTGTTACAGCAGTCACTATTTCAAAATGATGAAGAATAATATTTTCAGTCTCTTGAACTTGTTCTGCCACATTGATGTTTTCTAATCAGGAAGTGTATTTATCACTAGTATTTGCACTGGATTTTGATCTTTGTGGACCCAATATCTTTCTCGATAGGATTTGAAACTCTACGGAAAAACGTCCTTGGCGGTTAATTGAACAAACAGCGTGTGCAATCCACACGGAATCATCCATATATCTACCACCCGGTTCGACATAAATATTTTTGTCCAAAACAAAATTAGTCCTAATCTGTAATAGGGATTCGGAATGTGGCAAAACAGTTTTCACCATAATCGAATACCCAAATGATGCTTCAGTCGTCAGTTGGTGACACAGTTTTACTTCCTGTTTAAATAATTCTATTGCAAAGCAATGATAAGAGGCATCACCTTTGGATGAAGTAGGTGAACTCCCATGAAGATCTTGTTTAGGTGAAGAAGAATCGTTTGAGTTTTTGAAAACACGTACGCCTCCGGGACAATAGGGTAATGCACACTTAATGGAGGCTAATGAATTTTATTCGGAAGCGAGATATCTTGCAAAAACTCGAAGGGCGGAAAGGGAAACGTTGTTGAGAACTGCGGGCTGCTTGTTTCTGTAGAACAGGCGTTAACGGAAAAGTGTAAGGCTCTCTAGCAGTTATAGTTTCAGGTCCAGAAGGATCAACGTCAAGAGGAAATGGAACGAACAGGGGAGTTTCCGCAGACGTGTGCAGTGTTTGTTCACAGTTTTCGAAGGTTTTTGAAGTGGTATTCTCTTGGTCTAAGAATCCAGCCTTTTCTTAAAGTGGAGTTTATCACCATCACTTTCCCTCTTTAAGTAATTATTTGGCACCTCACTGGCTTCACGCCAAGACACTCGCCAAGACTATCTCAAGAAAGTGCTACTAAACCATTGTGAAGCATTCGTTCACCGCAATCAATTGAAAATTGTCAATCTTTCAGAAATGGCATTCCCAGTACCATTTGATAAATTTCTGATAACGTTCATTGGTTAACTAACAATGTAGCATCAGAAGGTTTTTGTGATAATGTGAAAGTGGTACGTAACTGAGAATTAACTTGCAGTAGGAAACCGGATATTCCTAAGATAGCCAGAGAGTCATTAATAGGTTCGGTTTCTATTTTCTGCCTTAACACAACTAATTTCCATCAATTAAGGTAACAGAAGCCGCGGTATCAATTAAACTTTTAACAGACGATATATAGATTTTCCCATGTACTAATAACGTATCTCTCCAAATCGTCAGACTTGGAGCATGACGGTGTAATAAAATATTGAGGTGGCTTTGTAGAAGCTTGGCGCTTATTGGAATTGTGCGCTTATTATTATTATAATTAGCGTAGAGGACCGATGACCGAATGATGATTTTGTATAAGAGTATTTTATTTGCTAGATTCATTTTGCTCTTTCTGTCTATGAATCTGGCATATGTTTTGTATGTAGTTCTCGTTTTGAAAAGTCTGGAGCTGATATGGCTTCTGAAGTTAAGTTTACTGTCGAAGACAACTCCTAGGTATTTTGTTTCTTACGTCCAGGGTATTTTTTCCTTCAAAAAATTTTGCGTGTGTGTCTTGTGTGATGTAGCTTCTTTTAGTGAACAGAATTGCCGAACTTTTTACAGGATTATTTTTTACTCTTCAGTCTGAGAGTCGATATCGCGAGTCGGTTAGCACGTGTGAGTATTTAAACCGACTTTGTATTCTTCAATTGTCATTCGAATTGTTTTTATTATGAACGGTTAAAGGTTGGTTGATTTGAAGTTTAATGGCACAAAGGCCAGCAAAGGATATGCTGTGCCAAGTACATGGTGAATACGGAACACTACGTGGCTCAGGCACCTTTGGGACGCCACGTCTCTCCCAGTACTCGCCGAAAAGGTCAGGTACACACAATGTATTAAAGGTACACACAATGTATTAACTGAAGCTTTAATCGTTCGTAATGACCACAATTCGATTGCAAATTGAAGAATACAAAGTCTGTTAAAATACTCACGATACACATGCGCACCGACTCGCGATGTCGCGAGATAAAAGTCGAACGTATGTCATTTAGTTCTTGCTCAGTTCGAGGAAAATATTAAACCTTAGGGAACGTCACATCACTCCTTGAACTCACCAGATAGGTGAGCCCGCGGAGAGCATTGAGGACGTCACGTCACTCCTCGTACTTACCAGAAAGGTGAGCCCGCGGAGAGCATTGGAGACTCCACGTCACTTCCCGTACTCACCAAAAATGTGAGCCAACCCACTAGGAAAATCATGGAGCCTGTGGTGTCATCGTTTGGCAGAAATCGACGGCATTGTCGGTCGCCGCAGTAACCCCCACCTCCTAACGACAGCGCTAGGAAAATCGCACAGGGATAACTTCTCAGTCACAATCATTTGAACATTTAAATTTCTACTCTGAAATTCCCCATGAGATTTTATTAACCTTTGTAAAACGTTAGGTGAAGATATCCCAACATAGACAACGATGGGGGTCAAAAGAGTATTAAGTAGCTGGGAAGGAAGATTAATGGTGTCACAGTCCTGGAGCACGAGTTGAAGCGTCAGGGTTAATTCAAATTTCCTCTTAATTTCTGCTTGAACTTTAGCTAAGCAAAGATATGCCGTTCGCTTTCCCCATGATTGCTCTCTCACTTGGGTTAAGAAGTGTGACCCTTTTGTCAGTGATATGTCAGCTGTGACTCTAGTGATGATAATTCTCCCTTCAAAAGGATGTTCCGAACAGTCAAAAAAACTTTTTGCATCATATCATTAATGCCATAGCCACTAACGGAAGGATCCATTGAGACCACAGGTCGCATGGAAGGCACTACGTCATATGGGGAAATGTTTTCTGACTTCTTAAAATGTTTTTTTTTCTTTTGACATGAGGGGGAAGTCTTCCCCATTTTGTTACTTCGTCATTTTGTTACTTGGACAGACCGTCGCTGTCCTCTCCAATGCCAGGATCCAAATCATTTTGATCAACATCGAAGCCTGAAATGGGTGGAGTCGAACCGCTGGATGCAAACCTTGGATTCTCTAATTCATTAACTAAGCCACCAATATTCGAAGAGGAACTTGTTTTGCTGGTATGCAGTTTTCTACTACTAGTTTGAGTCTGTTGTAATCGCAAATTTTCTAATTTCACTGGACTAGGTATAAAACCAATATCACAACCTTCTTTAATTAATCGCCCAATCCACCAATATTGTTATTACCACCATTATTACTTAAAAATATAACCAATTGTTATATTTTACTCCTTGATGTCTCGGTCGCTTCTCACTCTCAGACCTGTAACTAATGTACGGAGGTGTGGAACTGTCACCTGGAAGTTCTTCCAACCTGTGTGACGGATTAGGAGTTGGAATAGGACGAGTAACTGCGGGTGGTGGGGTTTTATTAGGAGAGTGGTTTCCACGCCAATTATGTTTCAAGAAATTCTGCAAGATGTTCACAAGCTTTTTCTAGCTGGTTCTCGTCAGGAATGAAATCAAACGTTTCTAGAACGCATTGGGATACCCAAATTTTGGATAGGACAGGAAGTATGGCTATAGGGCGATAATTATCGATCTCATCTGTAGCATCTGTTTTAAACACCGGAACTAGTTTTGAGATTTTCAATTTGTGTGGGTAAGTACAGGTTGTAAATGCTTTATTAATGATATGTGCCGCATTATGACTGCATTGTGCCGACTGTCAAGTTTGGTGGTGGCAGTATCATGGTATGGGAGTGCTTTTCAGGGTTTGGCTTGTGTCCTGTCATGTCTGTGGTTTGAAACATGAACTCTGAGGTGTATATGGGCATTCTGGACAATGCTGCTCTCCCAACTCCATAGCAATATTTCGGGGAAGGGAGACTCATTTCTCTTCCAGCAGGATAACTGACATCCAGACCGTGGGATTCCAGGTCGAATGCACCTGGCGCTATACATCGGTAAGGGGAGATCAGTGCAATGGCTTCCGTGACCTCCACCTCCGTTCGCTGAGTCGCTCATCAATGGTCATTGCACTCATTGCTATCCCGGTTACGCATTGGATCGTTGATAAGGACGCATCAGGTGCTAGGATCATCGATCGGATCACTTTGTCCTCTCGTTCTGTCGTCGCTCTTGGTCAACCGCTACCTTCTTGACGCTGTGTATCGCCATGGTTCATCCATTCCCGCCAACATCATCGAATGGTAGCGTGGCACCGACCCAAATGTCGAGCGATTCTGCGATTTGACCATCTTGTGTCCATTAGTCGAATTGCACGTCTTCTCTCAAATAGTGACATATGGGCATATTGTTCGCGAACCTGTCTGCGCGGCATAGGTACACTCCACGTAAATCGATGGAACTACATTCGCATGGACGTTATACCCTAATATTGGAACGTCCTCCGTTTTATACACTATTCGAATGCTCCGTTGCAATGCGCTGCAGCTCAATCGAGTCAGCCATTGGCCGCCAGAAGTTACGTAAGATATGTGCATACACAATTCTGTCCCATTCGGATAACTCTTTCTTGGTGCGTCGATTTTTATATTATACAAATGTATATACTCTATGACTGTTCTCATCATTCTGTAATCGATGCATTTACTGATGATTGTCCATTTTGAATATACCCTGTGTTTGGAAGAGCAATGCTTCTGCAGGTTCTCCTGTCATTAAAATTAAAATCAACCAACCAATCAATTATGGAAGTCGTGCCGTAACTGACGAAACTAGTAACCCATGAAATTTCGTTTTCTTGCGCAGAGTAATCGCTATAAAACTATTTTCTGTGTTCATGAAATTCTATTTCTTACGTTGCTGTTAAGCAATTGGACCGAAAGTTATATTTTTCAAAGCGTAGTCCCAATACTCCCTGCTATATATATATTTGCTTTTTCATTATGTATATTCGAGTATTTATAGGGTGTTTGAACGCTTCAGATAATATCTCCTTTTTCCTTCAGATTCCATTCGACCATTCCCGTATGTATTCTCGCGACGAAGTGCTGATTTTGCTGAAGTACTACTTTTATGTTTTTTCGAACATCCATAAAGTTTCAAAGTTTTGCCACTTCATTTTCCTATGAATAGTTTTAGATCATTTTTTTCTCTCACTGCCTTCTCTTCGTCTTCACACTTTTGTTATTTTCACCAGCTAATACTTTTTCTCATATCTTCTTTTATAATTTATACAGAAACGTTCTCCCAGATTTTACGCGTAAGACTTGGCTTTTTTGTTTTTCCAGAGAAACTCTGTCTTCTTTTGCTGACGTACTTTTAAACACGAAAATGGTGAAGTCAAGCAGAAACGTTTATTTTGTTTCGTTATTGTCATGTCACAAATCATGAGGTTGGACGTTAGTTTTAGTTTGTAAATGTCGGAGTCTTTTGTTGGTTTCCTCGCGAGTAAATTATCGATTGCAGTAAAATACAAAAGCCTTGGTGAGTTGAGAATTAAACGAAAAAACTTTGCCTCAAAAACGAAAACATTAGGAGTACGGCATTATTGAAAAGTAGACTTGCAAATCGTTATTCGAAAAGTTTCTAGTGCAGGGTGAACAAAATCTTTGGCATTGGGGCGGATGGGTACTCGGCATTTTCTGGCTTTTTTCTCAACTATATTCTAAAGAGGCCTTGTTGGATTGCCAAAGGAATGTGGCAAACGTGAAACGCCTCTGAACGGAAAATCAAGTATGTATTGTTTGATATCTTTCCTTGAAAAAATCTCAATTTTTTCGTTAAAATTAGTTGTTTTCAATAGGTGTGCCGTGAGAAAATTTTTGGTGCACTGCGAAAATTTTTAAAAATTACCAATCTGATTACTTTCGAAAGAAGTCCAAAGCACAATAAGTGTACATATCAAAATTAAAACTTCGTTAAATTTATTATACGAATATATCATTGTTATAATAAACGTATACGTAATATAGCAATAGATGCTTATGCTTTAAAACTTTTATTGAACAAATTTCACAAGTTTATGTATGAAAATTTTGGACAACATTTTTCTGCACCTACGCCTCTCCAGTGGCGCAGTGGTACCGGTTATGGGCTACTGTACTGGAGAATTTGGGTTCGAGTCCCTGGTTGGCATGGGTGTGTGAGTTTGTCTTCAATTTGTTCGTGTTCGTCTCGTATTTGTCCCAGCATGATCTTACTAGGTCCTTGAGCTAGAAAGCACAAGCATCATCATCCCATCATCATTACCTGCACCTATAATTGAGATAATATCTCTGGATTCAGTGAGAAATCCCCATGTTAGTCAGAAAATTTAAATATTACAGAAAGGAGCAGTTAACACAAATAAGAAGTTTCAGAGGATCAAAAAAGTTAATGACAGATATCACACCATTTCGGTTATCACTCAAAGGTGAATTTCCAAATACTCCAAAAACACGCAATAGTGTGGAGCAAGCTTTGCTGCAAGCAGTAATTTTAAAAACAAAATCAGCCAAGGCTAGATTCCTTGTAAGAAAATTTAAGAATACGCCTCTTCAAGAAACCGACCTTGGAAGGAAGATTCTTCAAACACCTGACCTTGTGGAAAATGTCAAACTTTAACAAAAGCTTAATGTCAAACAAAATTTAACATCTAATGGCATATCTGAGCATGACATCGCTGGTTACACTGCGACTGCGGTATTCAAACTGAGATGATGCGTCGTGTTTCTGTTATTAAATTTAAAATTTTAGGGTGCTCTATTTTACATGAAACCGACTACAGTGCTATCTCGACCGTTTGTGTCACCATATGGACTTTTTATTATCATAGATTACAATTTCATATAAGTTGAATGGAAAACGTCATTATAATTTAAATGTGCGGCGGAGGTTTAGCTATGGGTTCAAATACGGCGTGAGATAAAAATGGATGGAAAACACTAATCTTCCAATAAGCCAGTGAAATAGCAGGATACTTGTAAGATGATGACTCTTGCTCCCGTAGAATTTTTTTGTAATAGGCTAAATGTGTATTCTTTTGCGGTCTGCAGCAAGCCCAATATTTTTTCTCTATAAAATGGAGACTTCTTCAAAAATCAGGAGTGGGGCCTCGGATATTCCTACCCCAGGGCTCAGTGTCTTGCTCATTGGGGAGTAGCGTCCACGAGCAACCACAGATCTGGGTCTAGCATTCTTCCTTTTCTTGCTACGGCCCTTTCCATATTCTTCCTTTCCTCTTCACTATTTTATTATTACTTTTTTTACTTTTCCCTTCTTTTTAACCCAAAAGTTTAGCATCCACGTAGCTATGACCTGCACGGTACAGGTGGTTAATGCTTCACCTTACTGTGGCAGTATGTTTGACGTGGGCGGTGACCCGTGTTGCTTGAAAAGGGTATCCTGGCAGTTGTGGGGCGAGGTGCTCTCGCCAATACACT
The DNA here is from genome assembly GCA_001188405.1 of Loxosceles reclusa. Classification (NCBI taxonomy): domain Eukaryota; kingdom Metazoa; phylum Arthropoda; class Arachnida; order Araneae; family Sicariidae; genus Loxosceles; species Loxosceles reclusa. Next base: position 140,148 of record JJRW01S0001172.1, read on the forward strand.
GCTTTGGCACGGGCGTTTCAGCCATGTTCCTCGCTAAGGCAACCGGCTGGACAGCGGGGAATTATAGTATCCGTGGTGTGTATATCCGTGGACACTGGGGCTGTCGGGAGCCGAACAGCATTATTTCGTATGCAAACCAAAACTTTAAACGTTTTTAGCGGCGCCACGGAGAAATCCTGAACGAAAAGTACTGTAATTAATTTGACCGAAAACGATCCATTACCGTCTTTCCTTATACTTAATTCCAGTAATCCAGCATTGTGTTCTTCGTCCCCTTTTGTTGTTTGTAAAGGTGTGTACAGTTTATCTGGCACGCGTAAATGTATCAACAAGTTATGTTCAGGATTCCCTTATTGAAACCTCATCAACAGCACAATCCAAATCCCTCCGCGAGAGTACACAACTTGCTAATATCCCTATCGCAGTCAACTCCTCATAACAAAATAAATACCTCACGTGGACTAATTTCGGAATTCTATTTACTCCAAGTTTTCGAAACTGAAATTCAAACAGAACTAGCAAGCCAAAGGGTCACGTTAGTGCGCCGCATATCAATCCGCAAGGATGGCCAGTATGTTCCCGCAAAACATCTTATTCTAATTAAACTTCGAAGGCTTTCGCTGCCAGAGTCATCAACACACATAGAGACTTCTGGGTGAGAGTGCCGCGTCATTTGGAGATCTGGGTTCCAACGTTTCGACGTGATTGCACACATCTTCTTCAGGGAACTGAAAGTGAAATGACCTTCTTCTTCAGGGAACTGAAGAGCTCTATCATGAAATTTGAGATTACGCTTTTACGTAATTATCGATATTGATTTCGTTAAATTCCTGTTTATATGATCGCTATCTTGATTAGGAAATTGACCGTCTAACTCTTGATTGTAAAATTTATGATTGTGTGATTGTTCTCTTGATCTTCTAGTCGATAGATTTCAGCATAATTATATGTTACGAATCAAACATATGTTTGACACAGCATAACCTTTGCAGGTTCTTGTGTCATTAAAAATTCGAATCAACCAATCGCCGTCCCAGTCAACGGCAGTCGTGGCAGAAATATGTATCCAGCATCACGTCCGCTACAAATTTCAAAGAGATATGGAATAAAGTTCATGGAATCAGTGGACCTTTCACTTCCCACCCCATATCCAGCCTTTTTCACCAGATGGTTATAATGCTCTATTCACACTTCTTGCGATTCCTCCAGCTCTATCTCGTTGTGGTGACTCAGCAGTAGGTCTCGATAATGTGCATAATGCCATGCTTTGCTATTTACCATTCGATTCTCTCCATTCAACCATATATGGCTAGAAGACATTTTTCCATCTTCGCGGTGACATGCAATAGTACTTCCATTCCCGAAGAATGAAAAAAAATCCTTCTTTACCTTTCAACTATCACCCAATTGCGCTTACAAGCTGTTTATTAAAACTAATGGAACGGATTGTTAAATCCCACATTGCTCACTTCCTGAAATCGCCTGGTTATTTATCTCCGCTCCGAAATAGATTTTGGAAGCTTAGATCAACTATAGACAAACCTATTTCTCTAGAAACGCATGTGAGAGAGGCATTTGTTCGTCGCACACATCTTGTATCTATATTCTGTGACCTGGAAAAAGCCTATGATTGGGCATTGCGATATGGAATCCTGCGTAACCTTCAATCAATGAGACTCAGGGGGAATTTACCAACTTTTATTGAAAACTTTCTGTCATTGTCCTTGATTTCTATCATTGGTATTTTTCATGTCCCTATGGGTAACACAATTTCGAGCAGTTTTACCCAAGAAGAAGGCATAACTCTAAGCTCTGTATTAAGTGTTACACTTTTCATAATCAAATTGAGTAGTATTGTAACAAATCTTCCTCCCCAGGTATTCAAATTCTCCATGTATATTGATGACTTGGAGATCTCCTACAGATCTGTGAATATGCAACTCTTCCTACGTAGGGTACAGCTATCACTGCACAAAATCCTTCGGTGGGCGGACAGTAATGGCTTCAGATTTTCCTCTGAGAAAACGGTCTGCATGCATCTCCGCCGTAGACGAAGTTTTCATCCAGAATCGAATTCACATCTGGGTGTCTGAGCCTATTTTAGCTACGCCTGAAACTCGTTTTCTTGATCTCCCCTTCGACCGAACCCTCACTTTTATTGCCCACATACGGCAACTGAAAGTACTGTGCATGAAGGCGCTTAACATTATTGGTCTTGCAATGTACCAGGTGGGGAGCTGATCATACTTCACTACCGTGCCTGTATCATGTAAGGAGAACTTACTTTTTATCAAAGCCGGGGCTCGAATCACGGATCTGTAGGTTCCGGAGTGACTGCTTTCCCAATTAAGCTACGCTGACGTTTATCTGAGCAGCTTATTATAAAAGTCTTTTGTGGGGAGAACTTTACACTCTGTTTTTCATTGCATCCAAATTTGATTAGGGTTGCATGATCATGAGTTCAGCTCATCAGTATCATATAAAGTTGCTTGACGTTTGTGAACTGGTGATTTTTGCTGTTCAACATGTGATTTTGACCTGCTGAAACAATTTTTATGTTTCATTATTTGGGACTTGAACGTTGAAATTCATTTTCTTAATATTTTAATGATTTGATCTGTCAGATTTAATGTTTTGTCGTTTGATCACTTTTCAAAGACCTATTCATAATTTAAATTTCTCATATTTAAATAAATCGCTTCTAAATCAGTTTACCTCTAACAGGTGAATCCTCTATTGTGTGATTGTTCTTTTGATCTTCTAATCGACACATTTATTTATGATCACCAGTTCAAAATTTGCTGTGTTTGGCACAAAATGAACATTGCAGGTCCTTGTGTCACTAAATTGCAATTAACCAACAACCCAAACCAACCACCCGCAGGGGAATCTTTATTCCCCGGTCTTTCCTCAACACCCCATCCCCTCGACCTGTATATATCTTCTTAAAGACCCTCCTCCTCACAGGATGGGCGCTATCTCAGCTACCCTTTAGAGGCGCATACCTCACTCTGCAACATGGAGGTGACGCCGTGGCCGGAACCATCTGTCGTTATCGGGTTTGGATCAGCTAAGGGCAGACGTATCGCAACTGCCAACTAGTTATCAATATATTTCGTCTTGTGCAGAGTAATATCTGCAAAACCATTCATTGTTTTCAAAATATAAACTAAGTTTTATATAGCCGTAAATAAAGTTGATATGCATTTCAATTAGAAAATTCTGATTAAAGGTTTCTCACTCTGGCTTTGCGCAAGTAAGACTCTTAAAGAAATACTTAGGGAATTGACGAGCAATCCAAAATGTTGACTGTAATAATTTGTATAACATACTTTGTATCATGTTAGTTCAGTCGTCGTAAAGAGTTGAGTGTTTAAATGATTTCTCTCGTTCCTATGTTATTTCAAACATGTTTTCTTTTTCCGCAGCTGGTAAATCTTTGAGATAGGATTAGCTTCGTATCTTCTTTAACCTGTTTCGTTGAAAGTAATGTGAAGGATTAAAATAAATAAAACTATCTCGT
>JJRW01S0001173.1:174555-186469 GCA_001188405.1 Loxosceles reclusa
AGTTTTATATCTATCTGAAATCCATTGTGTGGAGTCAAGATATAAACGTCTGAGGATACTCATAAATAAAAAGGCACCAAATCCAACCCCATATCCCAGAGCATTTCCTCTTTGAAATTGGTAAAGAATGAAATCACAGAAGATATTTTACAGAAGCCAATTTCCAGATAAAGCTGAAGAAATAGAGCCTTTCAACATAAAGCACATAGACCATTTTTTACTCTCCCCGCTTATAAGTATGGGTAGCAGTTAGATTCTGGCCATTTGTTTGCTCAGTGGAGAGAAGAACGGAGACCTATCTTACAGAAAGAACGAGGGATATAGATAACAATTGAAGGGCTCCGAACGCCCATTCTTTTTCTTTCTTCTCTCGGAGATGAAGTCCTCAAAAAATTTATGGGGTTTCAAATACTGCTTGAGCAGGTGGGGGATTTACTGCAGTTTGTCTGTTCCTAAAAATCCACGGGAAAGCTCGGAGCTCGCATAAATGGATAAATGTGCAGTGTACAGCGTACGTGCATCGCGGTATCCTACGTATGATAATCGATTATCTATTCAGTAGACAAATTACCTGAGTGGCTGAAATGTTTCTGTACGAACTGCTCTTTTGCTGCACGAACACCAATGCAAAATAAATTAAGAATAAATAAAGGAAAAGCTGATTTCTCTACGCAAGTAATCTGCATAGAAATTGTCATATGATTACTATTCGATTGCATATTTTAATATTTTTTAATACACATATATATATTCATTTTGAAAGCACAATGACATACTACATTTTTACAGTATTGGTATTACATTTAGGCGATCGATGTAATATTAATCACTTCAAAAATAGAAAAATCGATGAATTTGTAGGTAGCATGGTTCGTTTTAAATTGTAGAAGGGAGCAGCAATAGCGAAAGCTAATGCGAGGCTCTCCAATAGTGAATGATGTAGCAAATATTAAAGATACGTAGGTAAGTAAGTGTGTAAAAGAAGGTTATTAGGTTAATTAATATGTGTAACATGTGGAGCAGCATTTCAGTTTGAGGAAGGGGGTTAAAAAAAGGCATAAATGATTGAAAAATAGAGTTTGTATAAACGCGGATTTACAGCGCATAAATTTAATACACTGCTAGAAGTTGCTTAGGAAAAGGAGTTGTAGCAATGGTAACGAAGTTAACTTTCGTAAGAACGTACCTGTTCAGAAGCAGGTGTTCAGAAGCTTTGAGTATCTTTCACCTGCTTCTGAACAGGTGAAAGATAATTTCCTTAAAAGGTACAAAAGACACACTCAGGGAATTGCATAATCGATGTAATTCTCAAGGGCCAAGAAAAATAAAACTCCGTAGTAAGAAATGACTACGTGACTCTGGCTGTCGTAGAGAGGCGTTTGATGAAGCTCTAGTTCGGCAAGTTTGGACTGAAGACTGAAACTGAAAACTGGATAGGAGTTTGCTCGATCTTGTGCGTGAGATAAAGTGCTTCGGGGTAGCGAAGAGGTGGGGTTTAGTGGCAAGAATGGGTTTCAGAGAGGTTTAGTTCCTCTGGTTGATCTTCGATTTTAGGCTATGTTTCGGGTTTTGCTTGGATAGGTTACATTTTTAATAATCTCACTCTCGAGTGCAGGGTGGGGTCGTAGAGGGAGTGTGGGTTGGCCTTAAACGTGGTCTCACTGTTGCTACCGTTCCCTAAATGACACTGTCCACTACCTTCAGTGTCTTTCTCGATGGCCCACTCCCAAATAGTTCGTGTCTTTTTGCTACCGTTTCCAATGACGAAAAGGTACCACTCCAATTCCACAATCTTAAAGCCATCGACCTTTTTTCTCTCTCTACTGTGACAAGCATGGGGCTAATGGTAACCGGAGTTGTAGGGTGAAGAACACGCGGAAACTAGGGAGGGGGGGTCTATGTTCTTGAAATGTCCGAAATCATCGAATTTGATGAAAGACACTGGCATAGATACATGTTACGTCTCGAGTGATTCGCTGACGCTTAATTTTTTCTGGACTTAGTTTCGATGAATTTCAAAGGATTTATAAGGGGATGGCTGGTGATTGTGACGTAGAGTCGTAAGACAAGATAATGATTTTTTCAGAAAAGTGCTCAAGTTCAACGAAATTGAATCTCTTGTCGTATGAGGCCATGGTACGGGAGATAGGGGGTCGTACCGGAGGTGGTGGTTCTTTATAAGGATGTTTGTTGTAGTTTTTTATGGTTCAGAGGACTATTTAGGGATGGAAGGGTTGTAGTTCCGGCCGTTGCCAATGGAATTTTTAAGAGAGGTAGGTCTTTTTGTTGTTTCCTTATTTCCGATTGTCGAGAGCTTTGTTGAAGAAAGAATGAAAAAGTGGTACAATTTTCTATAAAGAGAAAGAAGCCCTGTATGCTCAGAGAAGAATGAGAAGGACATAGCACGTGTGACATTTTTTTCAGCCGTGACTAGCGGAAATAAGTTAGCTGCGCATAGCAGTCCCGTAAAGTTCGAAGCAGTGACTGAATTTGGATTCTAGAAGTGAGTAATAAAGTAAGCGAAAAATATGGCAGGGGAGAAACTGATGAATACGTGAGGAAACTCCAGTATAAAAGTTAAGGTATATCGTAAGTCTTTCAGTGTGTTAGTTGAAGGGCAGATAGAAATCAATGATAATATACCCAGATAACAAAATCTTCCAGAAATTTAAGAGGATGTAATATATCTTTAAATGTGTCAAGGAGTTGCACGTCTTGTTCTGTAACAATTGTATTGGTTTCAAAGGCGAATGCATGTAAAATTAATATTTATTTTACTTTACATTATCAAACTTTGTCACTAACAATGATTCTTGACTGTCAGTAATATTTATCAATAATAATGAAGGATGCTGTATGTGTGGGTGTTTGCCTATGGGACGTGTATCTGCCAGGGAAGTTGTCTCAGTAAGTCCCGCTGAATGGGAATGACGGCTGGAACCTTGAGCCTGGTGGAGAAACCACGGAAGCCGGTGAAGGCTTTAGGGGTAACAGGTTCATGTACGAACGCTAACAAACCGGCGGCCGCCGTCTCAGTGGCAAACGTTTTATTTTAAACTCTATTTTGGCTACAACTAATGGAGAAAACGCGATGCTACTGAATGTCGGTCAATGCGAAAAAAGGCCAAGAAGTTAAGCGAAATGGAAAGGCCTGAAATAGAGACGTGCAGGAAGATCATGGCATCCCTCGAAGGAGTGCTAATGGATAAGCGAAACAAGATTATAAAGCAGAAAGCCGCTGAAGTGCAGAAGAAGTTCTGCCTGCTCTAGAGTCTCATCGTAGATCAGGAGTTGGAGTTAAACCGATTCCGCGGTCTTAAGACCGCGGAATCGGAAAAAGAGGGCGAATGGAAAGAGGTCAAAAGGAAGAAGGGACCTATAAAGCAAACATTCACAGAGAGGTCTGCGAAGGCGATGGATATACTCGAAACTGAGAGAAAGAAGCATATAGTATCACTATATTCAAAAGAAGAGAAGGTGAAGTGGCCGCAGGCGTTGAAATAAATCCTAGTGAAAAGGTAAATCCACAAACAGTGGACGGCGGTTTTAAGTCCGTGATAAAAACCAGGACTGGCGGAATCCTGGTGAAACGGGCCACACAGGAAGCAGTTGCCTGGATGAAAACTGTTATAGAGAAAAGCGAGGTAATTAAGGCCGCAATAAAAACGGTTGTACCGAGAGAGCGGTTGATCCGGTTTGTCGTGTACGACTTGTCTGAATGTTCCACAAAGGAAAGTGCCTTAGCCGAGTTGTGAGTGAGTTCCAGTATAAAGGGACAGTGCCTCAGGGGCAGTGTTCCCTATAATGGCAAAGACAGGCAAGGACAAAAAGCGGGTTTTCCAGTGTTCACCCCAAAAAGCTCAGATATTATTGAAAAAGAGAACCTGTGCTGTGGTTGGGTGAGCCACAGGATAGAGTGCTACCGTTACCTAGGCTTAGGGCACACACAACACAAGTGCACGACCGACAAGGTGTGCTTTGAGTGCGTAGGGTCACATAGAGGCTATGACTGTGACAGTCAGCAGCGATGCTGGGCCCCTTGTAAAAAGCATGGATAGGGGACCGAGGAAAATATGCACGTCGGGCACTCGGCCTTTGACGCTAAATGACGCTATCTGAGAGAGTTGCAGGCAGCCAAACAAAAGTGTTAATGGGAGGCTCTGGCAACGATTTCTGCATGTAAAGAGTGCTGCAGTTTAATAATGGACACACGTACGAAACCCAGAATAGGCTCCAAGTGGATATCGCTGAGGAGCGCTATCAAGTAGTACCCGTTCAGGAACACGTAGTCGGGTACCTGAAGGATTCGGGACGATAACAGTCCAGGGATTCCCGAAGAGGGGGTCCTCCAAGTCAAGGGGATTCCCGAAGAGTTACCGTATCTATTACTACCAGACAAGGAAATTGCTCTGTGTAGTCCTGGTTCTCGACTGCGACCTATCGGTCATGGAAATAAAATCTGCTTCGAACGTAGTAGCAATTAAAATAACATAAACGAGAGGCAACATATGCGTATTGTCTATCTACGTGTCTACGCTAGGACCAGTATATTCGTTGTTTAACGCACTTAAAGAGCTACAAACTGCAGATAAGTGCGATCTCGTGGTCGGCGGGGATTGGAACGCCAAGGACTCCTTATAGGGTCCTGGGAGGACTGATCGACGCGGACGAGAAGTACCAGAGTTTGCATCGGATTTTTATCCGGAACACATTCAGGCTACACACAGTAAACACAGATGACTCGCAGGCAACCTTTTGCGGGCCTCGAGGGGAAAGCTGAATCGATGTCACGATGGTCTCAGAGCGACTCGCAAGACGGGTCAAGTGATGGCGCGTAGTACCGACCGAGACTTACGAAGACCACCGATACGTGGACTTCGGCATTAGCTGGAACCGACTGAGTATGCCCATTAACTGCAATTTGAACATGGAAAGGATGAATTAGAAGCGATTCCAAACAGCGATATCGGGGTTCGCTCCGAGACTCATTGCTAGTCTGGAGAGTGCCAAAACAGAGGCGCAGGAGGAGGAGCTCGTAGATCAGAGTTGACGTCCCCTCTCACTACCATAAGCGTGCAGAATTGCGCCAGCCCAACAGGCGCAAAACGTACCAAGCACCAGCCGGTGTCTTCGTTGTCGCCAAAGCTCAAGGGATGGCAGACAAATATACGCAAGCTCCGGCGCCAATTCTACGTGGAACTCGACCCGGAAGTGTGAGCAAAGAAAGGCCTCACTTTTAAGAAGAATCGGGCAAAGTACCAGAAACTGATGAACCAGGCGAAGCATGAGTCTTGGAGAGAGTTCTGCGAAGCCGTGTACACAGACCCTGTCGAAACAGTGTTCAAATTAACAGGATGCAAGGCTCGTGAACAGGTGATGTGCACTTGTGTTCGAAAACCGGCCGGAGCACTAACAGCCAACACAGGCGAGACTTTAAGTGTCATATTGGACGCCCTTTACCTGAAGGACCCTACGATTGAAAGATAGATTCTTCTGGCTATGCAACAAGAGCGGGACATCCTTCCAGATGCGGAGTTTGCAACGAAGGAAATCGACAGAGTTGTCAGTTGTCTACCGAAAGGGAAAGCCCCGGGTGTTGACCTACTCAATGAAAAGATCGTGCAAAGACTCCACGAATCGGAACACAACCTGCTACCTGCAGTGTTCAACGCATGTCTTAGAATGTGGGAGCTCCCAAGTGACTGGAAATATAGAAAGCATGTGCTTCTGAATAAGCCTGGAAAGGATCCTAGAGATCCTAAAAGAAGGCAGTGAATCTGCCTGCTATCCACTTTAGAGGGGTAAGTACTGGAGCGGTTGCTACTGTCTCTACTCTGCTTCCACGTAGTGAGAGCGAGCTTTATAAAAACGACACAGTACGGCATCAGGGCTAGACGTAGGACGACGATAGCTCTGTGGCTCCTGTTAAGTGAAGTTCAGAAGCGCAAACATGACTGTAAGTTTACGGCGGGTTGTTATTTGACGTAGAGGGAACGTTTGACACGATGTCATGTCCACACACACTCCAACAGTTAAAAGAGATGGACTGACCCTGTAACAACTGTAGGATACTGCTCTCCTATCTTTCTGATAGGAAAGTAGTATACGAAGACGAAGGAATGAGATTGGAAAGGCAGCTGGGGCGTGGAACTCCACAGGGTTCCTGTCTCAGCCCGTTCCTTTGAACTTGGTGGTAAATAGAGCGCTAGCACTTCATATCCAAGGAGGTGCTATGCAAGCATACTTTGATGATTTTACTCTTATAGTTTCCGCGAACACACCTGGGGGAACTGCGGGAAAGGGTAGATGAAGCTTTAGACAAAATACGAGAGTGAAGTGTCGCGCACCGCATCCGGTTCAGAGTTCCCAAGACTCAGTCCATAGTTGCCGTCCGTGGGAAAGGTCCTGAGTAGACTGAAACATTACGTCAGAATGGGAGGCTCAGTTATCGAGTCATGCGACTATATTAAGGTTCTAGGAGTAACGATCGATAAGAGTCCAAGTTTCTTCTCTCACTTGCATCGGGTATAGGAAAGAGTAGAGCAAGTCATGAGTCGGCTGGCATACTTTGCCCGGGGAACGTGGGGACATAAATGCGGCGCACTTACAGTGTTGTATAAACGTGCTGTAGAGCCGACGGTGGTGCATGCTGCCGGTGCATGGTGGAAGGCAGAGAGTAATGTCCGCGAGGTCAAAATCCTAGCCTCGATCCAAAAGGGTCTGTGCGATGCGTATTTGCCGAGCCTATAAAACGGTCTCAAATGCGTACTAGCAGGCATTCTCCCGTTAGACTTGAGACTTTAGAGGTTTCCTAAGAAGCCGCCTTCTTTCGGGGAGGAAAAATGCAATGTCCTTGCTTCCATGTAGAAACCATGGAGGCACTCTTCGTGCTAGAGGTTGAGCCTTGGACAGTACACCCGGAGAATCTCCCGACTTATCCTTGGACTGCTGGGGATCAGTCGCATGAAGGATACGAGGTTTCCACCGACGTTTCCAAAGAGGGAAGCAATGTGGGCAGTGCATTCTGCGTATTCAGTAATGGAATCTGACGCTTAGCCTGAAATTCAGACTGAATGGCGCGGCATCCGTCTTTCAAGCGGAGGGCATGGCCCTGCCGAAAGCGGTGGAATGGGTGGACGTCCTACCCCCCTCCCAATAGTTGTGTAAGAATCTTATCCGACAGCATGTCGGATCTCAGTGCTATCGAGACACTGAAGTACCTAACCCCTCTTATCTGGGGGCCAGCGACGGCAGTGTGCTCGGAGCGTAGTAGACATTCTGTCGAATTGCTCTGGGTGCGCGGCCACTGCGAGACCCCGGGTAAAGAGGTGGCTGACCAGTTAGCGAAAGTTGGCTCCCGCTTAAGCTCTATAACTTGGAACGTCCCTCCAAGTAGCGTACTGTACAAAAACCGCTCGTTTCGAGGACGATGAAGGGATGGCAAAGACGTCGGGACACCTCAACGATCGGCCGATTTACCTATGAAATCGACCCCAAAGTGGGAGCTACAACATATAAAGCCCTGGGATACTATGTAACACAGATGGTTACTGGTCACGGGAGGTATCCGGCCTATCTCCATAGGACGAAACACCTCTCAACGCTGGCGTGTAATTGCGGCAGCGCAAGTGGAGATGCTCGCCACTATGCGCTAGAATGCCCGCACACAGCAGCAATTACACGGGATCTTCGCTCCCGAACGAACCCGTCGATCGGTATACAAACACCGGCTGCAAGACATGAGCTAGCAGAACTGGCTAAATTTGTAAACTCCAACATCTCCCGTCTAGAAGCCACGCAACCGGCGGAACAAGGAGTTGAGGGGGGAGTTGTCCTCCCCCCCGGGTGGAGGACCGCACGGCACCTTACAATTTGAGTAGAAAAACAGTGGAAATGAAAGCTAGCGCGAACAATAGCCAAACACGGAGGGCCATGACAGACTGGAACCGCCCATAGGGGTAGCCGTCAAAAGTCGAGAGAAAAGTCAGATGAGACGGGTATGGCACATAAAGCGCACCTACGGCTCGTGTCCTGCGAATGTCTAACGAATGACTCTGTGAAAAAAAAAAATATATATATATTTCAATTGGATAATAGCTCTGTTGTCTTTTCGCTCTGTTTTTGGTTTATTTGTTCTTTTTTTTACTTTTCATCGCCAACCGTAATCACATGTAATTGCAAATGATGGAGTTTTTTACTTCCGCGTAAGTGTAAACACAATATATTATTCTTGTGAACTTCTTTGTAATCAAAACCACCACTTTTTTCCTATTCAAGCATGCTTGCCAATCAAGAAGTGAAAATAATTATTGCCGATTCCGAAATGCCATATAGCGGGACAGACTCCAAATAATATATATGTAAAAACAATATTGAAAATAGGGATTACTGGTTTAGTTTGTAATTTTCTTGATAATTGCCACTTGCAAAAGAAGAAAGAACGAAAAAGAATGTACAACAGTTCCTTAAACAAAACTGTTCAATTATTCAACTATACCGTTTGAGCGATGCTTTGAAAGCTTCCAGGCCACGCGAGTGAGATAATAACACTAAAAAGGAACATCTTCTGCCTTAATTATTCATTGAGCTTCTTCCCAGAGGAAGAAAGAGCGGAAGGAACTGAGAAGATAAGACTAAGTCTTTGGTTTTAATAAGAGAACTCTCTTTGTTTTTCTTTTTCCTTCACTCTTGTAGTCCCTCCCACTTGCCTTCGCTGACGAGATACCGGAACAGGTTAATCTCTTTACGAATCGCAAAAGCTCTAATCTTTACTCGTTGATTAAATAAACTTTGTTGCCAAAGTTACGGTTTTTCTCTTGAAAATGGGGGATTAAATCAGATACAACAGCAAACAAAGAAAACTAATAGTTGTAGAGATCTATACTATTGTACTGTATTGTACGTAGTAAACATTTTATGAATTAGAGGGTTTGTTAAAGGGGGACGACAAGGATTGCGGAGATTTTGTTGTTCTTTGTGGCATGATTCTTGCTTTATAACTCTAAATATGCCGAAAGAAACAGAGTAGGATATTTCAGAGTATAATAATACATAGTATACAGAATATACTCTGAAGCGCATGCTCTGTCAAAGTACCGATAAACTTTCAATTATATTTTACCCTCAGAGTCAGAGTTTTGATACTCGGCAAACGGAAAAATAAATATCTTTACGAAATCAAATGGAAGGTTAAGGTGTAACATTCCTTTGGTTGGGAAACTCACGGAAAACATGAAGCTGATGTGTGGAGTTTAGTGAAACACTCCCCAGTGTATCCCTAATAAAGATTCGTTTAGCTTTTCTGCCCAACAAGTTACTTCAAAAAATGTACTGAGTTCAGAAATTCACTCCAAGAAATTCTCAAAAAAAAAAACAAAACAAACTAAGTGTACTATTTGACCGTTACTTTACAGTTGGTTTTTTTAAATCAATGCGTGTGTACTTGAAAATTATTTTTTAAAACAATTTCAAAAATGAGTCAATACATATTTAAACAAACTCTTCTGTAAAAAAATATTTACAGCCATGCTAACTCTACGTGTTATCCTGAAATAAAAACCATATAGAAGAGAGTCAAAAGCTAGTCGCACTAGAAAAGACGTAAAAAATTGTTTATTATACCGATATGGGTAAAAACAGTAGACGGGCCGTGACATTATAAATTGCCTGATATGAGATAACTAATATTTAAAAAATATCATTTTAAGCTAAACTTGGCCTCTTTAAGAGTTTTAAAATCTTGAAATCAGAATTAAAAGTAGGCTTCAAAAATATCTAATTGTGAGTTGCTTATTTTGAGCGCTTACAGTTAGTTGCTCAATCAACTTGGGAGTTGATGGACACTTTCATAGATGGTCACATCATGATGTGAACGCACTTGTGAAAGGTCTTAAGACTGTTTTTGTAAGCTTATAGTTTTTTATAGATGCATGGGTATACAAAGTGCCCGGTCAAGACCGCATGAATTATGCACAGCGAGATTCCTACCTTGTAGTGCATAAATAATGATGAAAGAACTATACCTCTATGACCCATAATTTTAAAGAAGTGAAAAATACGAAAGAGGTATGGCATCGTATCCAGTTCACGAGTAAAAGCTGTGTTAGAATCACGAACGTCGGAAGCTGCATATGTGTAAAAAGCAAGATGTTAAAAAAGTCCACATTGTATATCTAGACACGCATGCGCGCTTCTCGGAACGACTGACTGCCCACGATCCAGCGCCATTGTGTACACAATACTGGACACCACGCTGCTTGTGGCATAATTTCCAAGATTTTGATGCACTATAGAGATGTAATAAACAGGGTGAATAGTAGGAAGTAGGACCACCTCTTTGTGACCTTGCAAGGTACAGATTTCATCAACGTCCCGTGTGACAAACGTGTTTTTGAGGTATCGATGACTATATTCTTTCCATCAGCCTCCATAGTTCGTCTCCCGTTCGAGATTGGGAGAGAGTAGCCACACAAACGAAGGAAGTCGTACGTATTCCTTACAATTTCCATTTTGATATGACGACATCTTCTTGGTGTCCCATTTTGTGTGTCGGGTAGCGTGTTATTCGAAATGCTTACTTCAAACAGTTGAGAATGACGCAATATCCAGGCTTTCTCATGCATCGGATGTGATTTCGTTCCTGATCCGATTCCTCAAACGACAGGTTTTAGTAAGCTTTAAGTAATTAGGATATTTATCTCGTGTCATTTTTTAGGAAGTACAGTCACGAGTGAATTATGTTTGTGCTTAACAAAATCCTTTTCGATACATAAAATCATTTATAGCTTAAAATCTTAGTTGTGCATGATAAGTTAGAATCACATTTGTGAGTTTCCCCTTACCACACATCCTCCCAATAAATTTATATAATATGCTCCCCTTACATACCTCTAGGGGGTAGCTTAATTGGCAGATCTATCTTTTTGTAGCTGACTAATCCAAGTTCGGGTCCTGGCGTCCGTTAAAAGGCCTATAAAATGACTCCCGCGCAAGGAACGTTTGCTCTTGGGGCCCAACGCTCAAGGTCAGACCTGTGCCCTGATCTATCTCAATTACGTGGGGAGGATGAGAGGTTTCCCCAGAATAGATTAAAACAATAAGCTACCCAGATACTAGTAGACGTAGCTCAGTGGATAGAGCGGTCTCTCCGGATCTTCAGATCCAGGTTCGAGGGCTGGTACAGGTAAAAGGGACATTTATTATACATTTACACGAGTTTTGAAAGTAATTTCTACCATAAAACACGAAACTTTCGCGGCTGGAACCTTCGTTATACATCAGAGCTTCAGGGCTGGATTGCAGCGTGCTGTTCTCAACTTCGAGTCGATGTTTCGATGTGGTTGACATATGAATGATGATGAACCTCAAATGAGAAAGAGCTGTAGACGGAAGAGGATGTCTTCCCTGTGGAGGGTGTGCCAACCACATCGAAACGTCGTCTCAAAGCTGAGGACAGGACGCGGCAATCCAGCCCAGAAACTCTCATGTTTAATGATTTCTGTCATGTCTGACAAAAATAAGTTATGCTTTCGTTTTTGGAGAATCTTGTATTACTGAGGTAATTATTCCAGTTTAGTTGAGAAATCTTTCGCTAAATTCAATAAATAAATTCAAACTGTACACACCATGAGCAATTTCCAGAATCGCTAGGATTTTGGAGTTTGGAGGTCCGAAGTTGAGTGACAAAAATGTATTTCATACTAGAAGCTGGTTTCAAAGAGAAAAACGCTACCGTTAGGAAAAACAAAAGCGAGGAAGCTAAATTTTCTCTTCCTACGGCTAATGATTTGATGTTCGTTGGAAAGAGAAATGAAAGATTATTTTGCATTACCCGAGGGAAACAGATTGAGAGTAGAATATGTTTTCGTGATGACTTTTGCTGAAAAACGATTTCTTTTTGAGAAAAGATATATGG
>JJRW01S0001174.1:141805-152491 GCA_001188405.1 Loxosceles reclusa
CGTTCGTGCCCTTGCTGAAGTATGATTGTTTATAGGAACTTCGCTAGGAATTTTGCGTACTTCGATAAAATACAATCATTCTTTGCAAAGCAGCATAAGTTATCAGACATCATCTAAATTTCAGCGTTGGCAGTACTTTACTTCTTTTTTTTTGCTGCGCAACGCCTTTTGCCTTTTATCTTTTCACGTCTTAGACGTGACGTATCTAACTGTTGTTTCCTTCTTCGCGGAGTAGTTTACAAGTTATGTTAATTGATTAAAAGAGGTTTGAATTAGTAAAACATTACAACGTGACCATCAGATTTGAACCCATTGATGATAATGAGAACATGCTTGGAATACGCGACACGATCTGCAAGGTGGAACTGTACATACTGAATGCTTGAAGTGCTGCATTTGGTGATCCGGCAGAAGTCGAAGCAAATGGAAGGCTGAAACTTTTCACAAGGTAGCACACAAATCATAACACACTGTAATATCACCAAGATCCAATTTGTATAAACTCTGAAATGGAGAAGTTTGGAAAGCAGCAGTGCACAAACGAAGTACCTGGTAAACCACCGGATCTGTCAACTTTAAAAGAGATGGGCGATCTGAACCATATAGAGCGCAAGCATAATCCAGCATGGAGCGAATGAGCGATAGATACAGGCTCAAGAGCGAGACGTGATCTGAGCCTCCAGAGGTAGACGACAATCCCTTGGGAAGTTTAGCGCCGTAGTTCGTTTCAATTTCAGATGATTAAGATGGGCCATGAAAGTAGAAAATAGGTCGAATATGACGCAAAAGAAACAGGTTTCGCAAACAACCGGAATCACAGTGGATCCCAAGAAGAGACTCGGATTAGGTTGTAACCTCTCTCTGCGGTAGACGTGTATATAGTTTGTCTTTTCTGGTGAAAAACGAAACCCGTTTTTATCCACCCAATGAAGCAGACGAGTCAAGTTGAACTGTAAGCGACGCTCTAGAAGTCGTATGTTCACGGAGCTGTAAGAAAATTACAGGCGTCAACGTACAAGCATTGGATTCCTGGAAGAAGTGCTGGAGATTGCCATTCAGTTTACTGACAGACAAGGTGACTCATAAAATTATGCCATGGGTACTCCTCTTTGGGGGAAAGGGACGAAAAGCGTTGTGCCATAATGAACCTGGAATGTGCGATCAACCAATAAGTCCAATAAACACGGGCAAGTTTCCCCAGAGCTCGAGGACATGGAGGTCAGGGAGAATTCCACTGTTCCGGGTGCGACCATCAGCTTTCTCTAATTAAAAGAAGATCGACACCAGGTGAGCACGACGAACGAATGTCTCCCAGAAGTCCCTAGGGCTAGTAAGTTGTCTACTGTTGAACGAAGCCGTCGAAAAATCACTCTGAAACAGGAAAAAATATGACTGGATTCAAGAAAATGCATCGAACGAGCTTTTATCATCTGTTTCAGCAGTTTGCCCATGCTGCTGCGCAATACATCCGTAGTTTGAAGGTCTCTACTGGGATTCACACCAAGTTTTGGAAAAGGCAGCACAATAGCATGTCGCCACGTAGACGGTAACTACTGCCAATCGAAAGCGGTTGAACATTCGCATCAGCATATACAAATGCAATACAATTCAAAAAGTCAGCAACAGGCAAAATCCTACTACGGCTAACCAGGACAAAAATCCTTGAAACTGCGGAAACCCTCTCCGTCGTCACATGCATATATCAGCAAAAATAAAAGAACAGCGTTTTCTAGTCAGAACAACAAAAATTACACAAGAGATAAAGGAATCAAAAATCACATGGAACAATTATTTACAAAGAAAAATGTACACCCATTTACCCATAAAACTCATAAAATTGTAGATACTTTTTCCGTCGCTTTATGTATAACATTAGCATAAATTAGGGAACATAGTTCCTTCATCACAACAAACAAAAATACACAAGACATAAATGAATAAAATCACATCAAACAACTATATACAAAGTAAAATAGACAACTACCCATAAAACCCATAAAATTCGGGAGACCTTTCGTCGTTAACATATGGAATAAACCCATTATCGAAACTAGCCTAGTACCCTAATTGCGGAACAGGGGTCCCTGCCGTCACAACCCACCATTAAGCATAACAAGACCAACTCCAAAGAAATGGAAAACCAAAACACAAGAACATTCAAACAAAAATATAAGAGAACACATACAATCACCCGAACGATGGGAAACGACTCCATCGTCTATAGATACTAAGCATGATGAAAAAACCTACAAGAAAAAAAAAAACAGTACTTAGGAGAGGAAAGGGAAAACCCTCAAACGACCATCTAAGGGAAAAACCCCCAAAACCGAATACAACACGATATGGTGAGAACGAGAAGACAAGCGGAACAACATAACATTGTGCACTCTATCAGGCCCAGGAGCAGTAGCGCTAGAACGAGATAGAGTTGCCTCAGCTCGAGATTCGTGAATGGTGAATTATAATCATCCAGAGTAAAGGGCTGGAAGCAAATCGGTGAACTTTACTTAGAGGATGTGACTGCCTGAAACGATGCGTGCTAGAGTTGGAGGTATACGTAACCTGGGAAAAAGATTCCGCCAAGACATCCACAATAGTGGGAAGATCGGACATGGCGCCACCATTCGTGAACAAGCAGGAGATAATGTGGGATGTGCAACTGCCACTGATGCGACGAATGTTGTCCCAAACCACCTTCAAACTACTTGAAGGCTTGTTATGCTGGAAACATAATTCCGCCACGGCTCATTTCGGCTGCGACGGCGGATCCGACGAGCAATCGCCCGAGCCGGCAGGTGGAGTATGAGCGAGAACAAGATCTCCAAAGAAAGCCGCAGTCTAACGTTTGTCAGTATAGTCAAATTCCGAAGTAGAGCTCTTGAAGCTTTTAACGCGGCAAGGAAGTTTACTTGACATAATTTGCGAAAACTTAAGTAATCAAGAACGTAAAAATACACTGAACGAGAAATAAATAGCAATTAAACTTAAGTTCCACAAAACTTAAAGAAATTTCACTTCTAAAACTTTGAAGGAAGAAAAACTAGAGGTCTGAGAGGCAAGCAAATAATTATTTTACTAAATCTTTAAATTTTACAAGTCGACTAAACTGTCGACTATAAATATAACTTCAATACAAACAATTATAATAATTACTCACGCTCAGAAATTTATAAGTTTTTATTAATGCACCGACTTTTATTGTAAATTCAGCTTCTTTTAGAAACTATTATATTTGTCACTTTAAAGGCCATTTAGGCTTACTTAAAATTCTATTTAACTTTTATTGAAGTCAGGACGTTCAATTATAATTGAAAACTTCAGAATTACCAATCATATAATTTTGGCCACCTTAAGCGCTGATGTGGTTGTTTTCCAAAACGGTTTGAAGTACCCTCAGAATGGAACAGATCAGTTAATAAAGCGTCTTCACGAAAAACGGCAGCGCAACTGACAGTCTAAATATATTTTTTCTTTTCCTTTGAGCAAACTGGTTTGCCTTTTTTATTCTGGCCGCACTTAGGACGTGATTTCCCTAAACATGTCTTCTTGTCGTGGAGGATATGCAAGTTTTTAGTTTTTATGTTAATATGGTTAGGGTTGGTTTTGGAGTTAGCAGACATTATACCGTGCTTGCTGGAAGCGCGCCATATTACCCGGAGGCGGATATTTGAGAAAAATGCCCACAGTCTTCTGCGCTTTCCGACTGCCGAACCGTCGTGCTTCCATCAAGATTTACGTGGTTTTGGAAGATGAATCGGTGTGCGTGGTACAGAAGACGGAGAATGACGGAAGTAAAATGTTCTTGGAGAATGCACGAAGTAACATGTTTTATTGGTCATGTTTCCATGATCATGTTCCACATGATCCATGGGCGTAATCTGAAACATGTTCTCCGTCAACACAACTAATGATGTAAAACGTTCCAATTTGGCACAATCAATGTTCCACCTGAGCAAGCTGGCGTACTCACTGCCACTAGAGGTAGAGGACATCAACAAAATGGGAAAGTGATCACTCCCTGGGGAGGGGAAACCAAACGAACAAACCACGACTATAAAGGGTACTGTGACGGAGTGCAAAAAGACAGATTAAA
Source organism: Loxosceles reclusa (assembly GCA_001188405.1). Classification (NCBI taxonomy): domain Eukaryota; kingdom Metazoa; phylum Arthropoda; class Arachnida; order Araneae; family Sicariidae; genus Loxosceles; species Loxosceles reclusa. Next base: position 145,899 of record JJRW01S0001174.1, read on the forward strand.
GAACGACCGCGTTGGGACATGGAAATAAGTATTCTCAAAATACCATGAAAATACCTATTTAGCAAGTACAAATCGAGATCTGTGAGAAAACGATCGACAACTCGAACCCTTTCTATTGGCAGACGGGAAACCCCAATTCGTGCTGTGCTCGTTAAAACTCCAAGCTGGAGGAGCGGTTGTGGTTCTCCAGATCTTTAAGAGCCGAAAAGACAACATGGCCACTATGTGGCTGATACACAGTATGCGTATGTCCGATAAAGATATGCACTTCGACAGCTTGTAAAGGCGTCTGAAGTGTCAGAGCTATAGATGGACAGAAGTGCAACGCCACCTTGAGCTTTTAACGAGTCGTTGTCCGTGAGATAAATACCATAGTTACGAATAAGTATCTCAGCTGCCGGTCACACAAATGTTTTCTGTAAGGTCACGCACAGGGGAAAATGGAAGTACAATAGCCGTTTCAGATCATCTAAGTTGGTATGCAAACCATACCAGTTCCATTGTGTGATTGTAGTAGACATACGAAGTTAAGTAGGAGGCGGCGGATGCTGCTTAGATTGACCTGTATTCCCTTTGGACGGGGTTTTCTTCTTTGTATCCCGAAGAGGGGGCAGTATCCGTATAGTTCTCGTCCTCCAACGTAGAGAACTCACTGAAGGAATTGGAAAGTTTTATTGTCCCATGTATAACTGAACCTCTTTCTTGCTTTTTCATCAGTTTTCCGACCTTTTTGGTTTCGATGCTGGAGCTGGAGGAGTAGCGTTGTGGGAAGATTTCGAAGCAGCACTAAAAGATGAAACATTTGGAAAGAAGCACAAAGGGGAAAAGCTCAGAGTAGTCTGAACCTCAATGGACTTGTAGGTAGGAGTAAGCGCCGCGTAGGAACCGAGGAACGGTAAAGACAAGACGAGTTTTTTCGCTTCGGCGTAAGAAATATATGTCACCATCTCCTTCTGTATATATTCTTTTCTTGCTATTTGGGCAGGGTGATATCCCAGTCAAGTAATGCAATATATGGGAGTTGAACAGTTATTCTCTATAGCAAGTCCGCAACGAGGACACGTCGCAGGTCCCCAGCAATAGGTCTATGACGAAAACATTGGCACCTGAAGCGACGAAGAGGATTAGGAGCGTAAGTCCGAACAGGGCAGACAAGGTATCTAGCTTTGATGTCAGACAGAAGCAGAGGCATGGTAAATGCCAAAATTAGATGCTTTGTATTGAGAGTCTGAACGTGTCTATGCATAGAAATATATGGCGCACATTCATAAATCTTTGGTCGGAAAGCTCTAAAAGAAGCTTCTCGTCAGAAACGTGCAGAAGATCTGTATGACGCCGCACGAGGTGTTCGGAGCCCAGCGAGAGGTAACAGTTACAAGCGGGCGTACGGTTCAAGAGCGTAGCAGACTGTTGAGGAAGCTGTTTGAACTTATAGGTCACACGACCTTTACTTCTTGACAGGCGTTGATGTGCCAGCGATTGCATGCAATCCATTCAAGACGACAAACGGTGATATTTTTGAAGACGCAGGTCGAGTAGAATGGAAAAGAATGCACTTTTGTGCAGTTAAAATGGCAGCAGGAGATGTCGAAGCTGAATCGGAGCATTTTGTGCAGGCCTCATTCGAGGACTCACTCTCAAAAGAATTTAAAGAAAAAACATTCGGCATCAGACAGCCCCACCCACCGCAGAACCCAGTAACAGGATGTACAAATATAATAGGACTCCAGAGGTAGTTCGAGGCTATACTCAGTCAAAGGAGCCAAACAAGAAGACTAATCTCGCAGGCTCGAGTGATCAATTGACTCTAGCCGAGAGGACACTCGAAGTGGCCCTACGTTTAGCCGATTGCTTAGTCCTGACCACGTCTGTGCCCTCCACAATGTTGACTATAGCTGCGTGAAATGTTAAGCTTTGGGATAGCAATAGAAAAGCTAAAGAATTAAACAGAAGAACAAGAAAAAGCGAAGGAGGAGAGAGGCACGGAAAGAATGGAAGTGAAGAGAAAATAGGAAAGGGTCCGTCACACGAAAAAGGAAGAATCCGACTCCCAGCTCAGGGCCTGCATGAGTTGCATCCCCCCTCCCCTGCGGTGTTCGATGGCAGATGAATTAAACATGATGGCGAAGCGCAAACCGTTGAATGTAAGGAGTCTTTATTGATCGCGTTGACAGCAAAATACATTCACCATATGTAAACTCTTAGAACCGATAAACGTGGGCACCTAACCTTACGCGCCCTTCAACTCGTTCTTCAGAGGGGGGTCATTTGGCGAGCATTACTGTGACCTACGACGTAATCACCGTGAATTAAGAGTGACAGTAATTGTATCTTTAGAGCACTTTTTTCTCTAAATTTGACCACATGGGTTCGATAATATTAAGGCCTGGCAATTGTGCCCGCCCGAGTGAACGAGAAACCTCATCTGCATGACCAGTAAACCAAGATTGGATAACAATAGCTCTTTACGTGTTGAGACCGAATCATCATGATAACCGGCATCACTATCAGGGAATGTACAATAGAATAAATCTGCACAATATAATGGACTCAATCGCTTAAAATAATTACATAGTGCCCTACAAGGATATGTGATTGCAACAACATACCCCTGTAAAGACCTGTCCTTGCACGATGATAATGGAAGCAGCAGAATATTATGACACGGCTGCCCAATTCAAGATTTTACCTCCAAAATGCGTTAACATGCCTCGAAGATGTCGTGGGCATAAGAGAGTCCTAATCAAAAGTTTCGGGATGGCGTTCTGCACACGTAATGTCGACCGGAGGTTGGGATCAAGGTAAAGATGGTTTCGTCGGACCAGATGATAGTCTTGTACTTATCACCAGTCCACCTTTTATTATTGTGTCCCCATTCTATCTTCCTTATGGCATTCCTATCGGTTACTAGCAGTTTGGGGATTGCAACACGAACATGAAGTTTTGCTTGTGGAGTTCCATCCTCACTGTTCTTATATATATATACTGGATTAGAAAGATTGTTGTTCACTTCAGCACTAATTTTCGACGCTGTTGTTTTCTTATTTTGGGTCAAAATTCCTCCTCATTATCCTTCTGTGCCCATCACACAGCCTACATTTTCGTCTACGTCAGTGTTCATGGGATGGTGCTTTTTTCTGCGCAAACCGAATATACTGTTATATTCTTCGCGGTGTACTAAATACATTTGCTACACAGCATAGAGGAGACCCTTACTAAGCAGGCCGCAGCAATTTGCCCTGTTTTAAACTTCGTAACCTGCGACTTAATTCACAAACAGAAAAGTATTTACAAAGCAACTGGTGGTTCCCACTGATTTCCCGTCTCCTCTCACACGCAAAACTAACGCACATATGGCATCATCTCTATTTTCCAGCGCAAAATATCTACATTTTACGTGTTCCTTTTTCCCGGTGTTTCTATAATTTTGTCTACTCTCTGTACTTGTCGCTTTAGAAAAAGCGCTTTTAAAGCTAATTCCAATAAATTTCGCATTCGTAAACGAAAGTGTTAGAAATGTGAAACAAAAAAAAAGTTTTAAACAACTAAGATATTCACTTCGAACGCAATAATTCAGTTCTCGAGTATTATGATTCGAAGCAGTTGAAACGCCTTCTAAAGACAGAGTGGAATATTTAAACCCTCCAATTTGCGTTATACATTCAACTATTTCAAGTAGTGATTCTGCTACCGAAATATAGTCAACCAAAGTGCAACTAGAGAAATGAAAGTACCCCCCTTACGAGAACATTACACGAGACTTTAACCGATTTTTATATTAAACTTTCAGCAAAGAAAAAGTTAAAAAAAAAAGAAGCCTGTTAATTTTCTTCGTTTCCCATGGCTTCTGAGGCAGCGGTTCGGAGTTTTCAAAAACTAAAGTAACTGGGAACGTGTTGAGGCATCAGATGAAGTTCTAAGTAAAGTATTTAGTTTTTAAGGCAAAAGTATCAAAATATTTCATGGCAGTATGTAATTTAAAGCACGTAATTATCTCCCTAAACGGAGATTTTCCTTTTGCATAAAAAGTAACAATGAAAACGTCTTACATAATCACCGCTAATTATTATTTACTTATATTAGCTTGTTGCTCATGAAATGTCGAATTTCGGAGGAAAGTTATTTACATCATTAACTGTACAAACACATATTTATTGTGTTTGTACAGTTAGTACAAACACAACACACACAGACACATCGACAGGCTGTGACAGTGTAGCAGATTGGGAAGGTTAGTTATTCCTGCACGTGGACGAGGAATCATTGTAGTGCTATCTTCACTTAGACCCATGAAGCAAGCGAAATGCGGATCCTTTTTCCTTAGGAGTTTATACTTGATTACAAAGCAAAAGAGGCGCGCTGTTAAAAATTTCGATGTAAAATTACGATTAATAACGGTCAACGTTTTGTCTATACTCTATAATCGTAATTCTACGATTGATGGAAATATTTCGGAATAACGGTTATTCAACCATATTTCACAGAAATACCTAACACACTGTAATTTTACATATTTACGGTTAGTGAATTGTAATCCACAGAAGCAGACCAGAAGCCATATTACATATTTAAGATTAATTAGCAATCTTATCATATACTATATGATAAAAGCAAATATTGTCGTTGAGAACGTCTTCTAGCTGCCGTACACGTTTACAGGCGTTGTTCCTTCCGGGGAATATTTTAAGCATCTCTGAACGTATACGGTAGCTATAAGTCCTGGAGAAAGTTGTTCTGATCGTTAAAAGCTGCCGGGTATGTATTGCACAGTATTCACGGTTAAGGATTTTTATTCTTTCCGGTGGAAATAGAATTGAACTACGATTTTATGCTTCCTTAGCACATTTTATGGTTATGCAAAAGTTTCCTTTATAAGAATCAAGAAAATAACCGTTAAAATACCATCGTTAAAACATTTTATTACAGGAAGTTTTTACAGTGCAGCCAGAAACATAAACAGTACATTTGAACAATGAGGGACAAGCCACGCAGCGACGGTTGAAAAAAGAATACTATCCGGTGACATGATCCTTGAAAATGAATAGTGTAGACAGGCAAGACCAGCCATCGAGAACGACGAACTGCAAGCACTAGGAGTATGAACCTCACCAAACCGTAAGGAAAACAGCAAAGAAATTGCGTATAAGCTATTCGAGTTTTCCGTCACGTACAAGCACTTGAAAAAGTTAAGAACCCAGTCAAGTGAGCTGAGAGGACGAAACATGAGTACATTCGACTAGCTTTAGCTGTTCTCTGCTCTCGCGGACCAGAATCGCCTCAATTTTTGAACAAAGTAGTGATACGTGACGAAAAACGGATATTCCATAATTTTAATCGTTACACATTTTTCTAATGCCTCGACGCTGATGAGGCTGTAAACCATCTGCAAGAAAATGGCGACTGATTAACGGTGTGAAGCTGGTATTTTTCCGTATTTATTCTTGATATGAAGGTCAAACCACTATTTCTGAGAAGAATTGCACCCATTTGGATGCAAGGGGTGGACACAATACGAGTTAAGAGACCTAGATTGGTCAACAGATACATTTTATTGCTTCATAAAGACTAATGTGTCAGGCCTAGCAATTACACACAAGCTGGCACACACGAACAATATTATATTTTTCTAGTCCGCCATACTTCCCAGGCTTCTCGCCAACCGACTATCACATTTTTAATCATTTGGACAATTTTGCAGTGGGAAACAGGTTTAACAATGAAAAGCGACCATCAAAAACGACTTTAAGGAGATATTTTTCCAATTCAGAAAGTAAGATTTCTGTGAAACTGGTCTAAGCACAGCATTCAGTGATACCTGTGTTTATTAATAAAGGTTCGTTTCCGTAGAATTACATTAAAAAAAAATTTCACTACCTAATGTCAGCCTTCAAGTGCAACAATCTAATATATCCAGCTGATAGGCCAATTGCATTATTTGTAGAACTAAAGACATTTTTGACAAGGTCGATTTAGTCCGTCAGAGCAAAATGTACTCGAAGTAATACAAAATGGCTGGAAATATGGAAATAGAACATTTTCATTTGCATTGCGATGTTGCGTTAACTCGAATTTGTATTCCGTGTAAATCCAGAGTTTTAACGATTAAAAATCCAGTTTGTCAAAAAAAAAAAAAAAAAATGAAAATCCTTTGAAAAACCGATATTTGAGCGAAAGAGATGATTGAATTTTCTGCTCTTCTTAATAAATTACCAGCGATTATGGTAGAGAAACAGGTTGATATGAATCAATTGCACATTTACCACAAGCTGAAGAAATCTCTTGTGTGCAGTGGGGCAAAGGAACGCTTAATGTCCATATAATTAGTACGCAGCAAAACAACTAGATGGCGCTATGAGACAGGAAACCCATTTTCTTACTCTCAGCAATTTCCAGACGCTGACGACGCATCAAACTCTGGAATTATGGATTGCTGAGACCCGCATTTATCATCCATGCGATACTCGTCCTGGCTAGCGTCTTTTATAAGGGATTAAAATACCATTACTTTCAATAATAAAAATAGCTTGCTAACGAGTATTTCCGAGATTTTATAATCTGATATTTTTGTGCATTAGAACTATGCGGAACAGAAT
>JJRW01S0001176.1:19621-30992 GCA_001188405.1 Loxosceles reclusa
TCGAAGGAAGTGATTCAGTCAAAGACGGTTGAGAGCTTTAAGAGAAAAATAGATGAGCAACTCAGTATTTGTGTCTAATGACCAGTTCCACTTTCTCCTGTTTGCTCTGATATGTACGTTTGGATGTTCTTGTGTTTTATTTAATTATAACTAATGTTTTTATGTTTGTTTGTAAGTGCTTTAAATATTGAGGAACACTGTTCCCTAGTTTATGCTAATGTTGTGAGCGTGGCGGAGGAAGGGGTTTCGCGGTTTTGTGGGTGTATTACTTTGCATGTTTCTTTTTACATAGTTGTTAAATATGATTTTGGTTAATTTATTTCTGCTGCACTATTTGTTGTTGTGACGAGGGAGTTCACTTCCCTAATTTGTGTAGTGTTGTGCATGTGACGACGGAGAGGATCTCCGCAGTTTTGTGGGTGGAATTGTACATGTGTTTCCCTTTGTATGTAATCTGTTCCATGTGATGTTGGTTCATTTATTTTTGTTGTATATTTAACGAGGGTGCACTGTTCTCTAATTTAAACGGCGGAGGAGGGAGAGGGGGTCTTCAGGGTTTCTGCATTTTTGACGTGGTCGGCCGTGGTGAGCTTTTGCCTGTTGGAGACTTTAATTTTTGCATTTGTTTTTGTATTTCCTTGATAAAATCTTTCTTAGGGAACTCAAAGCAAGCATTTGGGAAGTGGTATGGGAAAACATAAGGCAAAATAGCAAGAAATATCTCTGGAAGAGAGAACCAATGGCGTAGTGGTTCGTGATGTTAACCAGAATGTTGATTTAAATACGTTTTGTAGTTGCTCATTAAATACTCTGTCCTTTTGGGGCAAACACATTGTTTTTTTATTGTGTTCACGTCCCAGTGGTAATTCATTTGTGAATCAACTCCGAAGTGCACGCATCGCTTCAGTTTTCCACGTATGAATTCACTACTGTTACGGATAACAGCATCGTTTTTCCGTTTACGGAGTTTCAGGAACGGGCATGGGAGAATCACATTCCTTCTTTTGTTTCGTTTGGAACTAGGAACCGATTGAATACTATAGCAGAATATTAAGTCGCCCCTTTAAGTCTTGAACTGCCGTATTAGTTGCTCCACTGCGGTTGCGCTTTATTTCTTCCTAGTACGGGTACCTTTTCAAATGATCAAAAGTTTCTTAGATATTTGCGGCTCTGACCCTGTCATTCTCTCCAAAGTCCTTTTCACCTCACATTTTACATTAGTAAATACTGTTAATTTTGAAGACAAATATAAGACCTAATAAAATGTTTTTTTTTAAACTAAAGGGAGACACACAAAATTTAATAAACTGTTTTTACCTACCTGCTCTTATCGGGGTTCCCTAAATATATTCAGGTTTTCCGGAGGGACATAAAAATGTTTGTTCTCTCGCTGTGCAATATTGAGTGCTTTAGCAAAAAAGCACCGTAGCCGCCTAATCATCCTTTTTCCACAGACAGAAATGTTTATTTAAGCCCGTCTGCGATATTCCGATTGAATTACGACAATGTTTCTTCAATACTGATACGCAGACTCGTCTTCTTACTTGTTATATGTGTGTCCAAGCACTACTCTTATTTTCTGACTTGAGATAGGAGGTAACGGGTTTAAGAACGCTGTGTTTATTACGGAAAATTTTACATTCTCATGCGCATCCTTTGAAATGACTATATTCCAGAAAAGAAAGATAATTTGAAAAACGGGCCTCTCGCAACCATGCACGAGATAATATGAAACCGCGTATGGTGAGGTGGAACGAAATTCCAGATTAGCCTTGAAACATTCAGTTTAGTATTTTATTTGAGAAACGTTTGTGATTGAAAGGTTTACTTTCACTTCTGTGGAGTACATAAGAAGACTATTTCGTTTGTGATGAAAGTTAACTTTTTCGCTCGCTCCCACCTCTAACGTTTCTCTAGACGTTCACGAAAACCTCGCCACCTGAGAACAACACTTTTGTACAGAGATGGATTTTCTCAGGTTTACTTTCTCAGTCTCAAGATCTAATGTGTAATAAACCGACTAATACTTAGGATGTGAATAAAATCACACACTACTTAAGAAGTACGGTTATTTCTTTTATTTGTTACTTTGAGAAACAGAATTCCGCTATTGCTAGAAGTGCATGCATATAGCACGCTGTCCTTTCATTTCCATTTGGAGAAAGCATGAGTATGCCTGAAGTGTCAGTTTACACGAAACTTTGTAATCTCGTTGTGGTGGTGGTTTGAAGTCTACTCCTTCAATGGCAAAGGTCGACCACCAAGGCCAACCTAGGCATACGGTTATAGGCTGAAACGAGAAGCAGTTAGACGCAGAAAGCACAGATCAAACCCGATAAAATTATAATCGAAACTAAAGCAAGAATCCGGATTCGAAACCGACAGGTACGGCATTCGCAGGTTTGCTTCCCAACAATCACCTTTTCAGGAATATCTACGACAGCGTAATCCTCCTTGTTGAAGAATCCGAATTTGTAGAATCCTTTTCTAGGCGCTACACAAGGAACATCAGCAGTTCGTGGGTTTCAGTTGCAGTGAATTATCATTTTAATAGTGCATTTCTTTTAGTAAAGTTATATTTCGGATAATTTGCAAAAGTTTCTTCTGTTTCTTTTAAATTTTCTTATCATGTTGCACATAATTACTTTGCAGTGATTTATTTTTTCCTGTGTTTTTCTTTTCTACTGAATTCTCAATCTTTCACATTCACACTCCTTCATGAAGAGAAAATTGAAAATTTAACAGTAGTTATATTGGAATTCTTGTTCATACAGAACGGAAAATAAACAGAATATACAAAAAAGGAACCACATGCATAATTTATTGGTGGTTCCTGTTAAAATATGTTTTCAGAAAATGTATGCCTTTCGTATTTTTCCCCCTTTCATGTGAAAATAAATGTTTATTTCAGAATTACCCATGGAAAGGTGAAGAGGACTAACAAAACTCAGAAATAAAGCTAAATGTGTAAATTGTTTAACAAAAAAGAACTGTCAAATAGAAAAGAAATGCAGCTTTAATTTTTCGCTTTTCTACACAACTTCCATTTCTAAATTCATATTCACTTGATGAATAATTGTAGCTACCAACAATCTTAATTACGCCTCTTGCTTCACTACGTTTTTTCTTCGTTATTTGAAATGCAGACAGTCCTTTCGAAAACAAAAGTTGTTCTTCGATCAGAACAGCCTCAAACTTACATTTCCTGTCACACAGTGATGCTATTTATAGTCATGCTCCCTTCTGCGTAATGCTAGGAAACAACATTACATAAAATGCCGATAGATGGCAGTACTGGATTATTTTACCGGATTAGCTTTGTCTTCGTATATGAGATTGCGACGAACAAACAACACAAACAAGCCTTTAGTATTATCGGTGTCAAATGCCAAATGCTACTGTTTGTGTATGAACTTACCCACCCCCTGCCCTCAAAGGCTCGCTTTTCTCTGAGTTTGGGGTTTTTTTATGTGAAGGGTCTGTTGCAATTGTTTGGTCTCGCGGCAGTTCGTATCCGAACTGATAGTCTCATCGAGCCGAAAGAGTTCATCGTAAATAATGCACCGAAACATCGTTCCAAACACTTCCAAATACTTCCAAGCACAACTTAGTTGCATGAATATTTGTTTTTACCGTTTGTTTACGTGATTCGTTAGCCTGACGCCAGGATCATTTCTGCATTACATTGTCCCATGCTATCCATTTTCTTTATCTGTTGCCACTCACCATCTCTTTCTCTGTCTCACTCACCATCAATTTTCTCATTTTAGATTCATATGTGACACTGAAGCATGGCAACGTTCCACAGTCTGTACCATTTGTAGTATATTCACCCTCTTTATTGTTTTATGTAATGCTAGCAAATATTGTATGAATTTCATATTTCTTCAGTAAGTAGAAAAGGACACACACACAAAACTCATTTCCACCACCGTTTCTTACAACTTCTTTTGCATTTTTTTGCATTGACGTTTAATAAAAATTACTTTTACTAAACAAACATTGGGTACATTTATATGCACAAGGATACAATTAAATTAAATTAACAAATACGGTAAATTGTGGATAATATGGACTAATTGGTATTTCACCTCATCCAGATTTTCGACATTTGGAATTCGTTAACTTACTTACATTTCAATAAATCCAATATAAAACTGCCAGTGTATTTCACAAAATTTATTTCATTGAAGTTAAAACAAAAAATTACACTAGCACAAAAACTACAAACTATACCTTTAATGTTGTATCTTATATAAAAGAATTAAACATTAATGAAAAGCTGTATTTTTCCATTACAGTATTTAATGTAAATAACATACATTTTGTTCAATTATTTACAGAATATGCCTTTTTTTTTTCTTTGAACAAGATTTGTGCTTCGTGCTTTTAGCAGTTAAATCACTAACGCGACCAACGACGTGTGAGTAAAGTAGTTCGTGCTAACATACAAGCGTCACCGCGTCAAATAACAGCAACGATCAGTGAGTCACGTACTAGGCGCTTCTCCATAAGGTCAGTGCAGCGACAGTCGATGTTGATCGGATACGGCAGCAGAAGACACACTCGAGTGCCTTTACTAACAACCCGCCATCAGCAGGTTCGCCTGTTTTTGTCTCATGAATATAGCAGTTGGACGGTAAATGACTGGAGAAAGGTAACTTCGTCAGATGAGTCACAATTCCAGTTGGTACGAACTGATGGTAGGGTTCGGGTGTAGAGCTGACCTCACGAGACTATGGACCCAAGTTTGCAAAAAGGTACTGTGGTTGCTCGTTCTATATTGGTGTGTGGCGTTTTTTCACGGCATAAACTGAGTCATGTAGTCAACTTAATCATATGCTGGCTGGAAAACGTCATGTTCACTACTTCGATACTATTTGTAGCCATTCATAGACTTCGTGTAGTCAAACAATGATGGGGTTTTCCAGGATGACAATGCACTATGCCACCGGGCCAAAATCGTTCGCGATTGGTTTGACGAACATTCTGGAGAATTCTAGAGAATAATGTGGCCACCGAAATCACCAGACATGAACCCCATAGAACATATTTGGGATACGATCGAAAGGTCCGTTCATTGCGAAACATCCTGTCCCTGAAACACTTCCGCAATTATGAACGATTAAACATGGATCAATATTTCGTCCAGGGACTTTCGACGACTAGTTGACTCAATGCCACGTTGAGCTGTTGCACTTTGCCGGTCTAAAGGCGGTCCAACGCAATATTAGAGGGTGACCTATGACTTTTGGCACTTCAGTGTATAACTCGGGCACCTCGGTGACGCCACGTCACTCCACGAATCCACCAAAAGCTGGGCCTCTGAGGGGCTGAAATGACAAATTGTCGCCTTTTTAAGAAAAGTCTTATCTTTACCCGACGACGCACACCGTATCAGTGATTATTTTTCGTCCCGTCACAGTTCCGTGATGAATTACCCGTTTGCGGCGACTACATAAGGGATTATAGAGATACTGTGTAGGACCTTGTTCCATTAAATTCCAAAATCAACAGACAAACCAACCAATCTCTCCTCCGCTTCACCAGCCAAAAATAACATTATTTACCACGTCTGTGCTATTTGTTTGCTACCAATGCTCTCATGGTGTCCTCTGTATAACAGATATCTTCTTACTACTGTCGTGTCCCCTTTCGGGAATCAGGCAATAAACATTTAACTAAACAAATACCCAGGGTATAGCGCACAGTCAGTCACATATCACGACCATAGCTAGGATATATAGAAAGCAACAAGATTTTACATAAATAATTTTTTATAACTTTTCAATAACATAAACTACTGTAAAAATTTAACAAGAGCAACTATAATCCTCTAGACTGGGCAAATTTTACTCAGTCCAAATGGAGAAGCGCCAAAATTCGATTTCGGCTGAAAGAGGATATCTATCACAGGGACGCCGTGTCCGTACTCAAGGAATGCACACACACACACACACAAACACACAAGAAAAAAAAGTGGCTTTTTCACCATCCAAGTAGAAGTCGCTCGGTTACCTCTTTGAGGTAATCGGCACCAACTTTCAGAAACCCGATTCATGTCCTCACAGAAGTATATTTCGGTCAGTTATTTGATGAAGACATCTAAAATTTAGCTTTAAATTTGATCGAGAATCTTCATCGCTCTCCAGTGTTAAATGGTAATAAGCGAGGTAGTTTTCAGTTGGGATTTTAATTAAAGCATTAAGACAGCATAATAGCCTGTGCACACACACACACACATACACATCTCTGCTAAGCTCCAATATCAACTAATCTTTGGGGAACGCAACGTCGTTTTTTTACATTCTGGCTGACCTAAGAATTCTCGTGTCCTTCACACATACTTCTGCCTTCCAAATCAACCTCTCAGTACTGTTATACAAAAATGCAAATTGAAACAAGGCAAAAAAAAATAAGTATGACTACTATGTGCATAAGCAACATTAGTAAGTCATGGTAATTAATAATAAATGGAAAATAAAGCAACTATGTGTTATTATGTATGACTGTAAGTATAACTACTATGTGTGTATGCACATACTAATAGTCATACTTAATTTTTTTTGCCATGTTTCAATTTGCATTTTTGTTCCAATAGTTATATCGATGTATCTTTGGTTACATCGATATTTCGTCACTATTTAAACCGTGGCTTTGGCCATGAGTTTGCATTGCGCCATTAGCTGGCAGGATGGTTATGGGTGCTTTTTCCCTCTCGTTCAGTTCCATTGGTTTCGTGTCTGTTTCATACAGATACTTCACATTTTTGTAGTGGCAGTTTCGGGGGCCTCATATTTCGGCTTTTTGCCGATGCTACAAAAACTGCACTCGTTGGAAAGGAACCCTTTGATAACGGTTCCAACACTTAAGTGCTTTCCAATTATGGTTTTATTTTCATTCTAAAGTGTGTGTTTTGCCTCCCACTCTTGTTGTGGGTTTTGCAGTTCACTTCGTCAATTACGATTTATATCAATATATACTGGGTGTAACAAAACTAATGGTCACAATTGTGAGGGGTGATAGAACTTGCCAAAACGAACAACTGTCGCCACACTTGTGAGGTCGGAAAGCAAACGGCGAGAGGCGCTTTCTCTGGAGTGGATGAAACGTCGCATTTCGCAGAAACTCGTCATTCATCTGCTATTCTTCGTCAGATATGCAGCAATATTCGAATTTCGGTGAAGGCCGATATGCACCTTAACGTATGGCGCTGCAAACGGCAATGTCGCAGAAGCGGTAAGATTTTACCAGAAGAGGTTTCCAAACAGGGCGCTGCCCAATCGGAGAACATTTCAACGCTTGCACATGCAACTCTTGGAGACGGGCTCGTTCCTTGGCCAAAGACATGATACAGGTCGACCACGAAGCGCGAGAATGATAAATCGAATAGAGACAATCCTTGAGGTAGTAGACGACCAGCCTGAACGAAGCACTCAAGCAATAGCTCAGGACCAAGGTGTCAACTTTATGAGGGGTATGGCCTGTTTTACGTGAGGAAAGGTAACAGCTTTACCATCTTCAGCGGGTTCAGGCCTTAAATGAAACGGATTTTTTTCACAACATGTAACATTTGCACGTTGGTCGTGGGTTCTTTTTTTTGCGTATGATTTTATTTCCATTAAAGATAATTTGTTGGTTGGATATCTGAAGCTTAATGACACAAGAGACTGTAAGGCCATGCTATATCCAAGACGGAGCACTATATAGCTCTGGTACCTCAGGGACGCCATGTCACTTCCCGTACTCACCAAAAGTTGAATCACTCAGAGAAGATATCTTCGAAAAAAGATGAGAAGATATATTTTATTACCCTTTGTTTAGCACACGCATGCCAAATATAATATAATGTACAAGAGTTAATAAAAAGGTTATTAAAAATGAGAAGACGTCTTTTATTAACCTTTTATTACCTTTTGTACATGATGTTCGGCATGCGTGTACTACTGTCACTTGGTTTGCGATGTATTCCATTCGTTTAGTGTACATTCCAAATGGAGTTCAAAGAAATTTCTTACGCCACCACGCATATGAAATCGTCTCTTGTATAAATTCGTGTTAACACCTTTTCTTCTGATTTATAAATAAGACATCACACATTGTTTGTTTCTGTTTCCAGTTTGCACTGGGAGAAACGCTGTTATTTCAATAAGCTGCCGTTCGTACAAAAGGTTGAAATTAATTAATGTATAAATTTATCACCTTTAAAGTACATAGATCAACAATTGTTTAAAATTACTTTGGCAAAAGTTTTAAATAAATTAATGTACAAGTTTAGCACCTTTAAAGTACTTAAGTATCAACAACGTACTCACGTGGTGTTGCACCCTTGTCGATTTGTAAGTGACACCAAATCAATGGTGAATATTACCTGATGCTCTCTGTCTCTCTCTCCTGGTAGAATTTTAGACTATGATGACACACATTTTGACACATCAATGGCTGAAGGAAAACTGTGCTGTGAGTTAAGGTTCTCTGTTTAATTTGGATCAGTTTCATGCTTGAAGTAAGAAAACTGATTTTTGAGTTCATCGGAATAATCCTTCTCTCTCCAACAGCCTTGTTGTGAAATATCCAACATGACTGTTGAATTCAAGACTGCATTGTTAACATTCTAAATGATGTCGATTGACATTTATTTCTGCCTTGTCGCAAACATTCGATTTTATTTTGCTAGCAAATCATTCTCAATATATATTCTCAATATTTTATTTTACTTACTTATTATTTTCCAGTCCAAATGAGAAGAGGTTGTTTGGTTGGTTATTTGAGAAATTTAATGGCACAAGGAGATGTATTCATTACGGAACGAAGTTTCCTCGTCAGGCAAATACCATTAAGCATATGGAAAAAAATATATCTATATACTAGAAACAAAGAAATTAAAAGCACTGGAAGTTTATATAGAGGGAAAATACACAAAATCAGATCTACTCTCTCATTTGAAAACAGTTTGTCCTACTAAACATGACTTCCACCTTGATCAGATAAAACAGAATTACGGAGTACAGTTCAATCGTCGAAATACGCTATCTTAATTGGCGAACAGAGTTCCATTGTCAGAAATAAACTACCAAGCATGATGAAAACACACACAGAATTATATACATAAACATACATCATCCTTCCTTTTTCTGTTCATCAGTCAGCTTCTGCTGGCGCAAACCGGGAACAGATATTTCGCTCATCCAAATGTTTGCGGATGATGCGCAATGTGTCCTAGCTGATGATCATTTCCTTCTCTAAACATTATAGGATCAGTTGTCTATCTCATTCCAGAATTTGTCGTATTCGCTCGATCATGTTTGGGTTTCTGCTGGTCGCCGCCGGACCCGAACATAGCTCTCATCTGCTGTCGTTTCTTTCCCTCTGCAAAAGCATTTCTACCGGTTCTAAACACATTTTCTAGTCACGGCTTCCCACACACCTGCACCATCGTTTCATGCAGCATGAAAATAAATACTCTCTCCTGTGTCCAGCAGGGATAAGCCGAGGTCTCTTAGCAAAAGCTCGACCACTCGCCCTCTGTTGTTCGCATCAGCGTAGTCCCATAGTTGACTAAGCACACTGAAATCACTAAGCAGGAAAAACGGTGTTTGTAATTGCTCAACGCGATTTTTTGAATTTCGGTAAAAGCAACACAATCACCCTGAGGCAAATGTAATGAATAGATTGTATGAGAAGACGATAAGTATACCGTAAGAGCTACAGACTGTAAAGGTGTTAGAATCGTCCAAAGAGATGACGGAATGTGTTGGCGGACAAGTAGCGCAATGGCACCACGTGGCAAAAAAGACGGATGATCGGAACGGATAGTTGTGTCGTCGTGTCTTCGCCTCATCAGTTGGCTTTAAAAATGTTTGCAAAGCGAAGCCCACCGGGCAGAATTGATGTATAAGCTTTTTGATATCGTCTAGGTAGGCACGAAAACCAGGATGGTTGCAATGCATGATGGTCTCATTAACGTAGGAGGTGACTTTCTTTGACTTTACTGTTACGAAACCATATGTATACATTCTGTGTGCTCTGATATATAACCCTTTGGCTCGGATATGAAAATAGTAACGTGAAAAATGAATCGCTTTTCTGTTTGTTTCGTGTCATTTTTTTAGAATATCTTTTATCGTTTGTTTTTTGAGTGCCAATAAAATTACTAATATTTTTAAACAACGTTTTTCCTTCAACGTGTGATGATTTGGAGGTTTGGATGGTAACACAGAATGAGGGAAGATTACGTCTGTTTCTGTACTCACAGCAGCGATGGATCAGACAGCTGCTACATAAGAAACAGAGCCAGGTAACTGAGGAGTGAAAACCTTTTTGGCTTCAATATACATCAAATTTTGAGCGGTCTTCAGACACTGTATCTCCTTCTCATGTTTCCTGCGAAGACGTGCACTTGAACATGCTGGGTAGTCATCTTGACTGTTCACACACTGAACGGCAGTAAAAGAAGTTGCATCACTAGTAGCTTGACCACATTTTGGAACAAGTAGGAGAACCAAGACAAACAGCTTGATTGTGACCAAAGCATTGGCATTTAAAGTACCGGAGTGGACTCCGGATGTACAATCTTACTGGACACTTCGGCCGCTGTATCAGATAGTAATGTGGGAGTTTCAAATGTGAGAATAAAGTTGGATCACTTTGGGCATCCTTACGAATTGATGCGGCGTACAGCTGCGATCTTTTGGCTTGAAATTTCGGTGAGGATCTCATTTTCCGGTACATGAAGTAAATCTATTTCCGAAATCACTCCGCGTGAGGAATTTAAAGTGGTACGAGGGGGTGATTGATATATTTGCCAGTTTTATGCTTTTCAAGAAAGATCTGCATTGTGCGGAGGAAGCTGTTTTATTGAGAAACATCGTGAAGTCGCTTCATTAACTTTGGTGTACCAGCTAAACTATAAATACCTTTGGAGATAACGAATGTAGATAAAGAACGTAACGCCATGTCATTTGAATGAAGCATGAGAAAGACGGGTAGCCGTTTATGTTCGGAGGAATTAAGTTCAGAGCTTGAGAATCTGGGTCTCTTTGAGGCCCCTCTGAAATTAGTCCAAGAAGGAGAATCGCATTTCAAGGAAAAAATATTCTGGTCTCAGAGCCCCACCCACCATGGAGCCCTACAAAGGCACGTGCAAGCACGCCAGAGCTAATCAGGAACTATACCCTCAGGATTGAGCCAACAAGAAGACTTATCCTGCCTTACATGCACGACCGGCAGACCCAAACCGTAGGGTAAAATCTCCCGCCTTCTAGTTGATTGCCTCAGGCCGAAGCACGACTGAAAATCTCCCTTTAACACGAAGCCACCCGCAAAGTAGTGCATTGAGGGCAGCACCTCGCCCATTAGCTGCCACCCCCCC
>JJRW01S0001183.1:1354-11997 GCA_001188405.1 Loxosceles reclusa
GGTTGTATTAAAGCAGTTTTCTCTCTGAATGTACTCTTTTTTTTTTGAAAATTCTTAGATTCAAGGTTACGAGAAGGAAGTCAAAGATCTGCAAGGTGAGTTTGAGACCGAGCGAACAGATTACTTGGAAACGATACGAAAGCAAGATCAACAAATCAAACTACTGCAGCAGATCCTGGACAAAGTCCAGCCTTGTCTGCGCAGGGACTGCAATTACTCGAACATTGAGAAGATCAAAAGTGAATCGCAGTGGGATGAGGACTACCAAAAGTGGAGGATACCTGACCTGATTGTTGAACGCACCAAACTACCGCCACCTGGTGAGACTTCATTTAACATTTTTAATGCTTGAATTATTTGGGATTCTGTTCCCGGAGCGAAAATAATTCTTTGAAAGCTTCAGGATAATAGCGCAGAGCGTACATAGAATGAAAAGAGAGTAAAAGCATAGAACAAACAAAGGATTCTCCTATTTCCAACACTGCTTATTCCTGAATTTAGAAGTAGTGTCGCAGGAATAAACCTGATTTATATTAACCGTAACTAAATTTTACTCACGGTTCCAAAACCCAGGAATATGTAGTTTTGACTCGTAAGAGTTAATCTGATAGCGTACAAAAGTATAAACTCAAGTTCGACTCCAGCTGAGGAAGGAAACATTTGACATTTCTATCGTTCATGCCTGAAATGATTCCTTCCCAGGAAATGTATACTTGGAATGTTTTAGCGAATAGTCGAAGATTTTTATTCTTTGCTGTAAAAAATATTTTCTTCCCATGCATATAATTTTGTAATGACAATGATTATTTCGTGAAATTTGCTAGACTGTGATAATATCCTGTAGTTAACACACTTTATGTAATGCAAACTGTGAGGTTACTCCTCAAACTAGACACAGAGGTACTCGTCGGCATAGCTAAATTGGGAACGGCCTCTCCTCGGAGCTGACAATTCCAGGTTCGAGTCCCGGCGTCGGCAAAGGGCGTTTGTTACAACTGGCACCCGAACTCATGGACCCTTCGCCGTTGGAGTCCACCACTGGAGGTCAAGCCCATGCCCTGAGCTCCTTCAACCATGTGCGGGAGGATGTGAAGTTCCCCCACAATAGACACAGATAATAAGCTGACGAGGTACTCGTCGGCGTAGCTTATATGGAAAAACGGAATCTCCAGTGTTCACAGGTCTAGGTTCAATTCCCGGCGTCGGCAAAGAGAGTTTGCGACAACACTTTCTAACATTTTCGCAGGTGGCGTAGTCGTGTTAACGTCTTTCAGTCGTCATTTTGAAAAAGGTTAATCCTAGATATAATCCACCGAAATCGGGGTCAACATGTGTTGAATCTTTCTTTACTTGTGCAATAAGATTGTCTTGTAATAGTGTTTAACGTTATAACTCTACTGACTACTTCAATAAATATTTTCAATCCGTTTTACTTTCGTCTAATGCTGTACGAAGCAAGTCCTTTCAGCGGTAGTTGTCATCTAATATCATCAAGATCTATATGACTCTATATGACTATTTCTGCTATTAAGAACTTAAAGTCATCAAAAAATGTCGTTCCTGATGGAATGCCTGCCTATATCATCAAATCATTTTTGAAGTTCTTTGTATCTCTTCTTCTTCGGATTTTCAATCTTTCACTCTATCGTGGGACATTTCCTGATGTTTGGATCCGTGCTCGTGTTCGCCCCTTTCACAAATCTGGCGATAAATCTCTTATCAAAAAATATAAACCTATTATATATTATTTCTCCGTTTTTGAAAGTCTTTAAGTCCATTGTCTACAAGAAACTTTGTAAAGAAAAGTTGCCTTATGTTGACGTTGGGATTCAAACCAAGGGATCTGTCATCTCTAGAGTGACCTCTTTACCGGTTTAAGCTACGCCGACGTTTATCTGGCAATCTTATTGTCGAACACATGTGTCAGGAGAACCTTATATCCTCTCCCACGAAAAAAAGAGGTCAGGGAATTTCCGGACCTCGTGTGGTGGACCTAACTGTTGGGTACTTGGCCACTAGTGTGAGTCCATAAGTTCGGGCGCTATTTGTAAAGAAATGTGCCCTTTCCTCGACGCTGGGATTCGAACGAACAGATCTCTCATCTCTAGAGTGAGAACTTTACCGGTTAAGCTACGCCGGCGTTTATCTGACAAGCTTAATTTCGAAGTCTTTCACGAGGAGAACCTTACAACTTTATCTGTATTTCAAATCTGCCATTTGCCCTAATCAGCATGATCTCATTCAAAAACATTCAACTATCACTAATCTTGTCATATTCACCGATGAATTGGCATCCTCTTTTGAGAGCAGTCAGCAAACTGATGACATACAAACTTTTCTAAAGCCTTTGATAAGGTGAATCATGATTTTGTCTTAATTAAACTACATTATCTACATTTGGCTGATAATGCACCTGCCTAGTTTAAATATTGTCTTTCAGACAGAATGCAGTATATAACACTTCGCAAATCTTATTCTCGCAGTTATGCCGTTACTTCACACAAATATCCCTCAAGGATCTAATCTTGAACTTCTTTTGTTCTTGATCTTTGTAAACAATCTTCGATCCATTTTTTGTTCTACTTCATGCTTGATGTATGACGATGACCTCAAGCTTTTTAAACGTATTGTGACTTATGATGACAGCACGACCATTCAAGAAGACAGATGCTCTACTCAGTTGTTGTACATCTAATTATTTGCATCTAAATATATCCAAATGCAGTGTAATTACATTTACTAACAAAGGATTTCCGATTACTGCTATTTACGCTGTGGACGTAGATCATTGAAAAGAATTTCACAAATTCGGAACTTTGGGCTATTATTTGACTCCAAATTGATTTTCACGCATCATGTTGCTCATGTTATGAATTGGATTTGTCGAAACTTAGGATACATAATCAGAAATTGTAAAAAATTCCAGAACATTTCTACTTTATTATTGCTTTTCAACTGTTTCGTGTGATCCAAACTTGAGTATGCTCCGTGGTTTGGCACCCCGTTTTTTTTTAAATATTCTATTGATATTGAGAAGGTCCAAAACAAATTCCTTAGGTACTTCCTGTATAGGAATTCTGTAGTTTATCTTTGTGACATCAGCGTAAGTGATTTTCGACGGTTGTTGAGGTTGTCTCTTTTCATAAAAAGCGCCTAATATTGCACTTGTGTGTTTGTTTTTTCTTATATATATAAACTGCTGCGGGGAAAATTTAATGTCTCTGACACTCTTGAGAGCATACTTTTCACTGTATCGAGACATGCTTCCAGAAGTTCTTTGATATTCGCTACCCTGATTTCGCGAACAAATGCACTTTTTCGTTCTCCAACATTCCGTTGTTGTGAATTTTATAATTTCCTGTAATCTCACTGAAACATCTTTTTCTTAGTCTTAATGAATTCAAAAAGCAGTATTTTCTAGCACCATATAATGTTTGAATTTGTCTTAGTTCTCAAGTATATCATTTTGTATTCTTGTGTATGCATCTCTGTAATTGGATCTTTGACCTGTTGGGATATGGTGCAACTAAATACGTAATACAAGCTACATAGAATTCTTGGACAAACAATGGAAGTATCCTGAGCATCAAATGTCGAATTGAACTTTTGAACAATTGCGAAAGTATGACAGAATTAGAAAAGTGCTAGGTGTACACACCTTAGTGGGATTTACCACAGCATTGTCAAACAGCGACATAATCATTATGGCACATTGTGTCGAAATTAGACATGTCGGATATCTTAATCGTTTTCTCTAGAGCAATCCAGTCAGCGTTTTTGGCAGCTAATGCATTTTACGTCTGCCAGAATGTCATAAAGCATCGCTCCCGTGGATGACCAACAATAATATCATCTCTGCAACCAACGTGCACAACAAAACTCACATGCAACTCTAGAAGTGTAATTGTCGTTCATCATTATATGGTAATTTTATCAGGTATGGTAGTTATGCTTGCCACTGTCATATGGAAAAGATTACAACGATCTTTTTGAGTATGTTAGAGTCTAGACATTTCTTTTGGTTGTTCACACTAATTTTCTGTTTTGAAAAATTCCATACTAGCAACACAGTTACGCAAATTTCGACATAAGCAGGAATTTGACAGGTAGGAAACAAAACACATTTTTTTCCACTTCAGCAGTTCTTACCGGGTCCTTAGTCCTTAGAATTTGCCATTTTGAGAAACAGTTCAGTTTCTCAGCATACGGATCCACTAGAAAAAGTGTATGGGTAAATTCACTCAAATGTGAGTGGGGATATCATTTACACATAAATTTGCAAATGTTTTAACATTTTTAAGACGAATGCCCATGGACTGTATTCTACAAGTACATATAGACATATTCTTACAAGTACATATAGACGTACTCTACAAGGACATAGACATATTCTACAAGTACATATAGGCATATTCTTACAAATACATACAGACATATTCTATACAGAGATATTCTACAAGTACATACAGACGTTATTCTATATAGACATATTCTACAAGTACATATAGTGATATACATATGGAATTGAAATATAGAACACAAAAATATTAAAACCGGAAGGGTCTTAATGTTCCTTTCAGTTTATATTGGTAAAGAAAAATGTACCTTCGCATAATACATTAACAGCAATGAAATTGCTAATATCTAGTTAATTAACAAACAAAGTTACACACAATTATTATCATTTTTTAAAAGCGTTACTCATGGCTCCATTCTGCCGAAAACGCCGGACGGTTTCGAAGGATTACATTTACCAACGTTTACGAGTACATTAGCAATGTAAAAACATTAGAATTTGCACCTTTGTGAAGGATTTTCATATCTTTCCCCATGAACTACTATCTGTCGTGCAATTACACGGCAATTCTATTCTATTTCTTGAAATCAGTCTATTTCATTTACTCTTCCCTTAACAGGCATCCAACCTGGTGGAAGGGCTGGCGCTCACTCTGGTAAAAACAAACGGTCCGTTTACAAGCAAAATCACTCGGCATCAAGTGCAAAAGATTACTTCGAAGAGACATCTGAAGACAAATTCTTTAGAGTAAGTACTTTTCTCTGCGCGCAAAGATAGAGATCCTTGAACGTCTCAGTTTCAACTGTTTCTGTCGTTATCCAACATATCATATGTATATGTATACAGAGGGTCTCAAAAACGCGAAGTACAAACTTCGAAGGAGATTGAGAACATGAAGATGAACCATATTCACATAAGAAACCATGACCGGAAACGTCAATCGAAGGTAATAGAACAAACGCAAGACACACAGTAATAACACACGCGGATAAACAGTGGAAACAACTATATTACGCATAACTTAACAGCTCCTCAATTTACGGACACATAACAATACGGTTTCGCAACAGGCGCTGAAAGTTCTGACCGTTACCACAAAATGTGCCATAGTCATACAAACTCTGGTACAAACGCGTAAATGTTCCTTGATGTAGTACTCGTCTGTTCCAATACATCTCACGATACATTCCTACAGCGGCTTGCCTAATTACCTTCAGCTAACCCATACACGATTCACGAAGTGCCTGTCCAAACATATCGGCCTTTGTAAAACGATGCATGTTCTCCATACGACGTCCAATGCCTGAATTGAGGAAGCCCCAATTGCTCACTGGGAGCACTAGCATACAGGGCCACCTATCGGTTTCTGGTCGTTGTTTCTTATGCAAATAGGTTCACCTTAATATTTTCTACCTCCCGTCAAAGTTTGTTCGGTGGTTTTGAAACACCCTGTATAATTTACAACACTTGTTCATTAGAAGATTTATAACGAAAGATGTTGCGATGAACACGAAGAGCTCTTTAAGAGCATAAAAACCAATGAGCACGCAGAGATTTAATTTCTTGTAACCGCATAACGAGCTGTGTATCAATCATTTGAATATAACGTTGGAATATGCGCGTGTGCCGCTCCCGTGGCACGGTGATGGGCTACTGTGCTGAGGAGCCCGGATTCGAGTCCCGGTTGGCATGGGTGTGTGTGTTTGTCTTCACCTTATGCATGTTCACCTCGTGTCTGACGCAGTATTATCTTAATAGGTCATTGAGCCATAAAAATACCAATCACCATTATCATTATCACGAAAGATGTGTTTCGTTAACATTCCTTTATTCATTATGTGGCTTCACGTTATTTTCTTTGAATGACTATAATTTTTAATAAAGTTTTTTCAAGAAGATATTTTCAAAACGAAAGGACTTTGAAACTAGAGAATGAAGACAAGCCAGTGGCTTGTTTTTAAGAACTAACTAACCATCCGTTAAATCAAACACATATATTACGTTACTGGCAACGGTACCTCAAATGAACAGAGGGACTTTTTAACAGTTTGCTTTGGTAAAAACAAACTTAAGATTATTGTTCCAATTGTCCTTACAGCATAACAACACGATAAAAATACTACCATACCATCGAGTGCGTGTGATTTCTCGCTTTTCCAAAAGTTTATCTTAGCTACCTTCAAATACGTCCCTTTCACGCAAATTAATGGGGCATCTGCACAGGTTTATAACATCCGTTCATATTTTGATGTTTATTGGTGTATATTTAAATAAGATATGACGTTTCTCTCTCACTGATTTAACTCATAAGCAAACTTCAGATATCTCTATTGAGATATGAAACACTTGTTTTTTCAAGGACAGCGTGATTGTAGTTCACAAGTTAAATGCATATAGATGTGAGTAAAATATGTGTCTTATGTTTGCCTTAACCGAAGTTCAGCGGATCCGAAGGAGATTGTTTGGCGCTAATTATAAGGGAAGATGGCACTTGTCCAATGGAAACAGATGAATTCCATTATAGGTTAGACGTTAGTTGATTATTATTTCCTCGTGATCAGTCAATGTACTCAGAACTGGCTGCGATCCAATGAGGACAATCACTAGTCGCAAAAGACGGAACATAGGTATTGACACGGGGTTATAGTCAAAGTCTGAGTAAAATAAAACAGGATGTAAATTATAGCTAAGTACTCGTGAAAAGTCCTTCACGGGGAAACTAATCTCCTATAACACTGTGATCACGGCTCATTTTTTTCCCAAAAGAGAAAGAGAGAGAGAGCTTGGAAAACTTTGGTTGCGTTCCAAAGTCATTTCATAGAAGAGATGCTCTAATTAACTTTTTCTTTTTCACCGTTACATAGGAACCGTGGCCTATTTCCCAAAACGGTCCACAGTTAACAAAATAGACAACACCAACAATGTGTGTACATCCACTTATTTCAATGATAAATGTAGCTTGACTTCAGAAGTGAATTACTTTTGTGCAGGTACTATGCAATGAAACATTGAAATTTTCACCAAGGCGTGGGCTCTCTATTGACATGCGTGATTTTCTGTACTGATACTCTGTGAATTAATCAAGTATACTCGTTAACTTTATTAAATATACCACACCTCGTTAAAGATACTGATTACTTGGAAAGGGTTTGAGGGATTGTGGCATTTTGAGTATGTTAATAGATTAAAGAGCTGAAACCCTTTAGCTTGCAGAACAGGAGGGCCAGAGGCAATTTAATACAGAAACATAATCTGAAATGAATTTCACGTAATGGGCAAGGACTTCTTTAAGAAAAAAACACTGTGGGATCACGAAGGGAAATTGTATGAAGCTGAATAAGGAAAAGACAAGGTTACAATTGAGGCGCGAGTTTTTATCTAATAGAATCGTTAAACAACTGGAAGTGCTTAGTGAACGAAGTGATTTAAGCAAAGAAGATTGAAAGCTTTAAATGGAATTTTTGTCTAATGATAGTTTCGATTTCCCCATATTGCTGAGATTAACGTCTTCATTAATTGAGAATTACTTGCTGTTGTGCTCGGTTATGAGTTTTTTATTGTCTATAGAAAAATTGCTTGAATTGACGAATTGTTTGCTGAAAGGTTTGAAATGAAATAAGGTGTTTGAATTGAATTTCGTAATACTTTTTCCTCCTGTACGTTTTCATCCTTTGAATAGTATATTTCTGACGATGGAACTGTGCTCCGTAATTAGAGCAGAATATTCTAAACGAGGGGACTCGTTCCGTAATTATGGTCTAATTTATCACGAGGGCCGTCATAGTTGGTCCTTGTAGAGCTGCTAATAGTGTCAAACAAGAATAGATCTGGTATTGTGTATTTCTCTTGTGTGTTCCATATATTTTAAATTGCTTGCTTTTTAGTGTATGTTTGCCAGTGTTTAATGGTGTATTTCTGACGATGGAACTCCGTACCGTAAGTAAAATAATATATTCAGGACGATAAACTTTGTTCTGTAATTACGGTTTTTCTTTTGACGAGGGCAGTCTTGTTTGACTCCTGTAGAGCGGTTAATTGGGTACCAACGAGGGTAGTTCCTATATCTCTTATATTTAAAATATCCCTTTTGTTGACGACGGAAATTGTTTCGGCAGTTTTAGACATTTTCGCGTAGTGGGGTTACATTGTGTACGACGTCGCAAAGGTGTCAGAAATATTACGTGAGTGGAATGTGGAATTGCGACATCGCGTTAACATCACTATTTTGACTATGTGGATACTGTTCACTAACGTTTACCAGAACTCCTCACAGATGAACTTTTGTCAATGTACAAAGTAGTGGCCATTTTTTTTGTTCTCCGCCCAAAAATAAAATGCCATATTCTGTATGACTGAACTTTGTTCCGTAAATATGGTTTTCATTATGACGAGGTCAGTTACGTTTGGCTCCTGTAAAACAGTTAACTGGTTGCAAACTGGGATGCTTTCCGATTGTAGGTATATGTATTATATTTATACACATTGGATATGTTAATGACGGAAATGGTTGCAGCAATTTTATGGAGTTTCGAACAAAAACAGTGAGATCAGTAATGATTTCACCGAAATGCCCCCTAATATCGTATCGGACCGCTTTTAGACCGGCGAAGTGTGGCAGCTCGACGTGACACTGAATCAACTAGTCGTCGGAAATCCCCGGAAGACATATTAATCCATGCCGTTTGTATAGCCGTCCATAATTTCGGAAGAGTTTCAGGGGGAACATGTTTCGCATGAACGGACCTTTCGATAATATCCCAAATATGTTCGATGGGGGTCATGCCTGTCAATTTAGGTAGCCACATTATTCACTGGAATTCCCCAGAATGTTCGTCGAACACAATCGTGAACGATTTTGGCCCGATGACATAGTGCATTGTCATCCTGGAAAACCCCATTGTTGTTTCGGTACATGAAGTCCATAAATCGCTGCAAATGGTCTCCAAGCAGCTGAACATAACGATTTCCAGTCAGTGTATGGCTCAGTTTGACCAGAGAATACCATGAAAAAACGCCCATACCATTATGGAACCTCCAAAACTTGCACAGTTATCAACTTGGGTCCACGGTCTCCACACCCCGAACTCAACCATCAGCTTGTACCAACTGGAAGCATGACTTACCTGACCAAGCTACGTTTCTCCAGTCATCAACCGTCCAACTGGTATCTTCACGAGCTCAAGATAGGAGCAGCTGCCGATGGCGGGTTGTTAGTAAATGCACTCGAATAAATGCCATATCGGATCAACAAGAAATGTCGCTGCACTAACCTCATGGACACGTGCCTATTACATGACTCATTGATTGTTATCTGACGCAGTGTCACTTGTCTGTTACACGGAGTACTCTACTCAGACGTCGCTGGTCACGGTCGTTAAGTACACGCGGTCATCCACAGCATTGAACATGGTGAGAGATAATGCCTGAAATCAGGTACTCTCGGCACACCTGTGAAATGTTGAATTCCCAAATAATGTCAGAAATGGAATCTCCCATGCGTCTAGCATCAACTAGCATTCGGCGTTCAAAGTTTGTCAGTTCTCGTCGTGTAGCCATAATCACGTCAGACGTTTCACAGGACTCACTACAGTGAAACTGAAGGAACTGACGATGCACTTGCCATTTATGCGTCTGTTACGCGATGCTAGCGCCACCTCGATATTTGCATATTACTACTATCCATTGATTTTTGTCACTTCAGTGTATATAACATTGGTGTGTTAACACCATTATTGCATACCACCTCAATAAACCAAGAATAAAAGATGGTTTTTCCATCGATTAAGTTCAAAAGCACTCTCACTGTCTTAAAGCTGAAGTACACTTTTTCTGCTGCGTTTGAGACACGCTACCGTACCCAAAACTAGCAAAAGATTTCGTGACCTACTGTTTAATTCTGTAATCCATTGTATTACCACTTTCACGAGAACTCACTGAAGGCCACTTGAGGATGCATCCCAAGTCGCCTTCAAACGCAATTTCTCTACCACACGCAACACCTGTTAGATGTCGTTGGCCCCCGGACTATCGTGGGACTGTGTACTGGAATATCTGAATAGCGTTTCCTGTGTAATCCTAGAGGTTGATGTTCAATGTGACGTAATTAAGAGTCTAATGTTCTTTTCTTTTCCCCAAACTCTTTGGAAAGATCTCAAACTAATCACTAAATGGCATTTGATTAACGTTGGTAAGAGACATTTCCGCATTCTCTAAGTTTTATACAGGAAAAACAGAAACAAAAAACTAAGCGTTTCTTAGCGACCTATCACGATATATTTACCTTAAAAGGCGCACGTAGATTTA
Source organism: Loxosceles reclusa (assembly GCA_001188405.1). NCBI lineage: Eukaryota > Metazoa > Arthropoda > Arachnida > Araneae > Sicariidae > Loxosceles > Loxosceles reclusa. The sequence goes on from JJRW01S0001183.1 coordinate 11,955, forward strand.
CATATCATGTATTATATACAGGGGGTACACAAAAATACGGAAA
>JJRW01S0001184.1:134804-146546 GCA_001188405.1 Loxosceles reclusa
TAAGGGGAGAGCTTTTTTTTTTAACCTTTCTTTCGGCGACGATAATTAAATTCACAACGCGACTCTATGCTAGTTTTTCACCGCAAATTCCAATACACAACCCAATCTCGACCCACGTAAAAGAGAACGAAATAAGTCTGTCACTCACCAGCCATTAATTCCAGAGCTGGTCGAGATATCCAACAAGCAGTCGTCCCAAATCGTCCGTTAATCCCCGGATTACATGCAGTCGCAAGCTTCTGCTTCTCTATTACACGTAGAACACTGTGTAACAGTGTTCTATCTGTAACTGTTACAGTGTTCTATGTCTAACTAGAACACTGTTACACAGAGAACTCGCTGAAAACCTTCCTTCGCAACGAAGCTTTCCAGCATTGCTCTTAGCAATCGTCCGATAAGCCTCGATCAAGTTGCCTAGTATCGCCTGCTAAAAACTGCGCAATTTACACGCTCGCTTTTCTTTTAAAGAAGGAAAGAACATTCGAAAACACTCGCGAAATCCCCATGCCACGCGTCTTTCTAGCATTTTCCATTCCACCTCTTCCCCGTTCGTCCTCCGAGCGATGACTTAATTTTTCTTTTGTAAGTTGACGCAAAAGCAAAACAGCCGATCTGACTGTCTCTCCCCCTACGCTCCAACAGGTGGCGTCAGCAGTACAACATATTTTCGTTTAATTTCGCTACAATATAAAGAACCTAACCACAATTTTGATGGTCTCTTGCTAGGTGAAGGGCTGAAGTTACCGGCTGCTTTTAATTATCTTTTCGCATTCAGGTGCCATGAAGGTGACCTCTCGGAGTTCCTTTTTAGCGAGTACGGAGAGTGACCTGACTTTCCCGAGGTGCCCGAGCCCTTTAATGTTTTGTACTTGTGTTTGGCACAGCACGGGGGCCCTTACAGGTCTTTTGTTGTGGTTAAAATATTACAATTCTTTTTGCGAATTTATTACTAAATTGTAAATTAGAAATGTCTGGGTTAGAATAATATCGCAGTCCCGCCAACTAACGTTAATATCAGCAATTACTAGATGAAGTAAGTTACTGTCTGTGCTTTTGATGTACGCGCGGCGAATACTGTTGGAGGATGTGTTTCAGAAACTGCGCGCTTAGGTGAAGCTGACAAACATTGGAAACGTGAGACTCGTTGATATGCAGTGTAAACATTAAGATTCGTTGAAATAAAATCGTTGCCCAGGCAGAACGGACTCGATTGTTATTTTATTTTACGTTAATTTGTCTATAGCGGAAAACTAAATTCGTTCCGATCCTTTGAAATTTGAGCAGCATTTAATCATGCTAGGCTTCGAAATAGGCGAAATATCTCGGGCCGTCCTGAAAATCTGAGAAGTATCTCGGGCCAGGGTTTTGAGTAAAAAAATAAAAACACGAAAGTGCTCGCAGTGGTGTTTTGAGCGTCGTATGCAGAATTCTGTAATAAGTATAATAAACGTTTGTGGTGTGGAATGTTTTTTGTGCCGTATCTCCCCCCTTTATCACGTCACTATTTTCTTCCATTCATCAGTGAAACAGTGATATTTTTTTTTTTCTGTATGAAGTTGCCGAATCCAGTAAAGATAAGTGGCCTACAACATACCCCATCGTTAGAAGTAAGACCCGTAATTGTCTAGGGGTCTCATATGATGTCAGGAAGACGTCACGAACTGCCGTCTGTTAGTTACGTTTATCGTTGAGCTTTACGACGAATGGCATATGAAGTGTAACGAAGTGCTGGGCAAAATATGCTTAATTCGCAGCTAATATGATTCATACTTAGGAAGCAGTGTCGAAACAACGAACGTTTCAGCAACGCATGTTTTACGTGGTTGAACTGAAAGTGGCAATAAAAGATGTAAAAACAAGTTTAGTGCTCTCTCCATATAATATCTAGTATCTTGTGTAGTTATACACGTGTATTACGGCTCCTTTGCGGTTTTTGTTCATTTTCTGTAGAAGAATCTTTAAAAGTGTAGATTGTGACCTGTAATCTAATTATATCTAAGTTGCAGGTCTACGTGCTTCGGGAGCGGTATATGTTGCATGTGCATTGATGGCATTACGTCGCTGGTATTCAGTTGGAGTGAGGTTTCATCTGCACGCATTGAAAGTTAAAGCTTAGTGACGCTAATGCCATAGCATTTTAGAAGCGTCGTTTAGTGATTTAACGCTACAATTTCAGGAAACATTTCTTCCTCCTTGTACTTTTCTTTTTGATTCGTGATTTACAAACATTTGATTTTTTGATTGTGATTTACAAAATCTATATTGCACCCAGCGAGATTGTATTTGTTGCATTCGCCTGCAGAAATGAAAGGAAAAGCGAGAAAGAACTGCTGCTGATGGGGAAGAGCTTTTTCCTTCGATGTTGTTCCAATTGGTTGGCGAAGGCCCACGGCCCTTTGCGCTGGTTTTGGCGACGCTCGCTAATACTCGCCTCTTCCCCGGTTCACGAACATTTTTTGACGTCACAATTATTGGATTTCCTTTTTGAATTTTCTTCGTCTTTCTGGTACCTCGCAAGTGTGTAACTACGGGCTGTTTCGCATCGGAGACGGACTATTTTTAGCGTCGAGGAGATTACAGAGCGGGTTTCAGCTACCGTGTTCCAATGCTGCTTGGGGGTGGTATTTGAGTTTCTGGCACGAGCATATTTCGCTGCGTTCGTCAGCTGTTTACGCTGTTTTGTGACTGTTTTCGCTTCGTTATTTGTCTTACGTTACGCGTTGGGGTGAACTGGCAATTTAATTGTTTTCCGCAGTAAAACAAAAAGCACCCGTCCGGCTACATACGTAGCGTAAAACTAATAACTAGCTAATAACAGGTATCCCCTCATAGGCTCATCTTTTTGGTGAGTACTTGGAGTGACGTGACATGTCGAGGTGCTCGAGCCATTTAGTGTGTCGGACATTGTTATTCCCAATTGAAGCTTCGGCATCAACTGAGGTTTCTTAAGGATATAGAAGCGTTCCGGAAGAAAGCAGAGATGCCAGTTTCGTCATCGCTGCCGGTTCTGAAACACAAACTGTCTCAATTCATCCAAAGTCTGAAACTACAGGAAAATAAAAAGACGACACCCTTGAGATTCTGTTGGCAAGCGCGGTGCTCTACGTATTTTTTTTAAAACCACGAACCAGGGAAGTCCAAACAGCTCCTGACTACAGCTTAAAAATCGTGAACAGTCTGATTGACATGCTGTAATCTGGCGAAGGAGTCAAGAACCAGCACAAGCCCCAAACAAGCGTGGATCATCCCAACAATCAGCAAGCACTCGCCGCTGCCAGAACCGCGCACCTGCCCCGATAGGAATTTGAACCATGGAAGAATAGGGTTATTTATTGCACCGCGATTCTTTGAAAGTGAAAACCCGACTAGGTTAAGAGTAGCGAGCAGTGATTACATGCCATGTGATCCTGTCGAGATAAGGACACTGTTTGTTTCTAGACGAAGGAATGAAGCTATGAAAGCATTATCATATCACAAGTGTATATTGACAAGTTTTTTCATCGAAGTTTATGCATTCCTCCTCGTGATAACTAACAAGAGTGCTTCTTCACTCTAGAAAAAAAATAGCCATCACAGCCTTCGACTAACGCCTTCACAGCCGACAGCAATTTGAAGAACCATAGTATTCCTTCTGCTGCTAAGTGTAACAGATCTGAAGGGAATGATGTGAAGAAGCACCAGTACGTTGGCCAGCGTAAATCAGTAGTGTTTTTTGTACGCCGAGAAAGAAAACGATGAGAAGCGTACCCTACTCAAAGTATTATCAGCATACCTTTCACTGAAAAGGAAAATATTCCAAAATCGTTTTGAATCCCGAATTACAGATGAAAGGAAGCTGAACTTTGAATCTGGCAAGATAAAATTATCAAATGACTGCGTGGCCGAAGTTAGTGCGACAATTACTACTCTTCTGAAAGAGTTTCCGTCTGTGGAAGTTGAGTCTGTTTCCAAGTAATGATTATTGTGCTGTCAATGATTCGCCTACTACAGAAAAGACAGATGAACGTGTCAGTCGGTGACGATAAACCGCCGCCTGTTTCTGTTCAAACTCAGGGAATTCCTATGAGCGAAGTAGCACGAGTGAGAAAACCATTTCGTTTGTTTATTCGCCACCGTGAAGTACTGCAGACTGCAAGAAATCTCGGCAAAGCGGCTCGCTATATCATAGACATGACCTAACGGTTAACAGAGGCTTTTTCCTCATTTTGTGCCATTAAACTTTAACTTACCAACCGAATTTGTTACAGGGGTGTAAGTGTAGTAATTTCCGATACTGTGCAGTTAAATTGCATAAGTATATTTGTAAATTGGTGCTAATTTTATAAATTTAGTATTTTATATTTGTCACTTGATTTAAATTCAGTATTCCATATATAAATTTCGGCCTCGCGTCATTTGTTGCTTGTGTTTTTTGTTGCCTTCCTCGCTGAATTCAATTGTTAAACCTGGTATTAGGATTTTTATTAATGACAGCTGCATTGTTTTAAAACGCTTACAGAAATGTCCACCAGGGGTCGTAATCTTGCTAGCCGTAGAGTAGAGGCACCTGGGTAGCGCCTGAGCTGGGCCTAGCATTTGGCGGTCTCTTTTCTTCTGTCCCATTTTTTCTTTCCCTCTTTATTTTTATACTTCCTTTAGTATGGGCAGTGACATAACTGTAAGTGCACGAGCCATTTAGTGTTTCATAATCACCTTGTGCTTGTCATACTTCACAAACCCTTGTGCCATTAAGTTTCAAATAACCAACCAACTTACAGAAATACGTATTGAGGAAGGGAATTGCTCCCCCTATGAGGTAGTTTCAGTGACATATACATGTCATATGACATACTCCAAGTCCATATACATGACTGAAGTGCCAAAATGATTGATTCCTGCTTCCGTTCGTATTTTAAAGTCGGGATTACAGAAATTAACTCGTAGTGTTACCTAGTATTACAGTATACAGTATTACATTTTTCCATTCACAAAAGAGACTGAGAAGCTCGTTCCATATTAAGTGTTAAAACAATTATATATATATATTTATTTATTTATTTAATTGTATTTTCTTTTTTCCCTGGTCGCCAGTGAAAGCAGTGATATCATAGGTGAATTCTTATGGTCATTTCAAAAATGAGCCCTTAATGGGATAGTACCTTTTGGTGAGTACAAGGAGTGACGTCACCTCTCCGAGGTGTCTGAGCCATATAGTGTTCTATGATCACCTTGTGTTTGGCACATCTTGCCCTTTTTACACGCTCTTGTGCCATTTAATTTCAAATAACCAACCCTGTTGTGGCTTTGTAGCCGACGGGAGTACAAATTGCACGTAGTTTGGGTCAGCTGCTGTGGTAACCACCCAGCATATTCCAGAGCGTGGCTTAAGTGGGAAGGACGAGAAAGAAATACTTAATCAAAAAGTGACAAAAATTTCTCGTATGCCAACTGCCCAAACTTGTCATTCCTGTTTTGCCTTGGCTGCTGTCTTTCTCACAGCGATGGTGAATACTTAGACAGCTCATCTTTCCATTCTTCCATTATCATCGCTTTTAGAGAAATGTCTCCACCATTGCGTATTGCGAGCCAACAGGCACAGGCGAATACTCAAGCCAAGTCTTCGACTTCACGGTGAATTTCAATGATAAATGCTTTAACCACAGGTTAGAGGAAAAAAGGTTAAAGGATTCTCGAAGATTCACAAAAGTACAAAAGGACTTATTTCTCATGGTGCTCATTTATTGAATATCCGGGCGATATGCTATAGAAATAGCATGGAAATAAATGCATTTGCCTCAAGTCATCCTAGGAAAGTTTCCTTAAAACGGGAGCAATAACAGCCTAAGACGCCACCTGCTACTTCAGATTATGCAACACCAACTCCTTCAGTGAAGCTGTCGTGGTTTTCTTGCTAAATTGGACATCAAACAGTTACTTCACGACATCTTCCCCGTGTGTTTTGCTGCTCTGTAAGAGAGGTTTCTTGAGATCTGCAGATCAAGCGAAGGTACAGCAAACTCCGTTGTGATCATGTTTCTGCTGAGGCACGTTCCGGAAGTGACGTTGTTTACTCCTCACCGCATTTCCACATCTTCCCTTACACACGCACACATCTTCGTGGTTCTTGTGCTAGTAAAGTTCAGCGAACTAAGTAGCTATATTTTTCATGTGAATAAAAAAAGTTAAGTTTCGCATACAATCATAAATGCTGTAACATGCTATCGTAGTTCGAAGTTAAAACCGAGACATTTATACGTTTATTAATATACATTCAATACCAGATTATACTCCGTAGGCTCACCTTTGTGGTGAGTATGGGGGAGTCAGATGTGTCGTCACTGAGTTGTCTGCGCCAAAATTGTTTTATAATTATCTTGTGTTCAACACAGCACATGGCCCTTTATAGACCGCTGTGCGATTAAATTCCAGTTAACTAATGAGCATACAACGCGAGTAGTGAAATTAAATGCATTTAGTAAGTGCCTCTTTATTAGACGCTGCCCGTTAGGGCCAGTCACCGCCACCACGCCTCGTAGAGGGTATTAGCAGCCCAGTCGCTGCGTACTCAGACTCAGAGGAGCCAAATCTCCAACCGCAGAATTTGGTACCAGGTTCACCCAAGCTGGCTGAACGCCGGAGCAGAACAGCCAACAGAGCTAGTACTGATATTAATATCCGTCGTCATATCGGGACGGAGGCAGTCGTCGGGCACCCCTTGGGTGGATTGACCCGGCCGCCCACCTCGACTGCGGTTAAGTGGCTCAGTGGCACAGAGCCCCGCCGGACCGAATACGGGCAGACATAAGGAGATGCGCCGCCACCGACCTATCCAATACTACGACACTGCCATATCTGCACGAGTATCCGGATAACCCAAGCCGTAACCCCAAGCCCGAAGGCCAACGAGGTTCGTGCCCAGCCAGATGGCAGCCGTCCAAAAATCAATAGGGTAAAACTAACCTGTCTCACGACGGTCAATGCATTTAGTACGGAAATTTCACTGACGAACATTGTGTATGAAACTTAGTGATTGTTTTAAAACTTGTTAATTTACTTGTGGAGCCTCTTAGAACCGAAAAGTGAATTTAACCAAGATTTGGGCAGTACATATAAGATGTGACAGCGCTCTTTGTGGTCCAGTACAACAAATAAACAACGCGTTGTTACATCCGCGTCCCTATCCCGAGTGACAAATAAGGGAGGAATTTCCGCCAATTTAGGAGGGAGAGGTTTGCTGATTTCCTCATGCAGGCGGTACGATAAGGTTTTTCACTTCTACGGTGAACGAGACTGCCATACTCAGCAGGTTTTCCTTGAGTTTTTGAAGGAAAGCGCGGTATTTGTTTTCCCTCAACGATTTCGACAGATTGTTTGTGTTGCTTTTGCGCTATTGTTTTGATTTAATTATTTTCTTTTACGAAAAAAATGAAACATTCAAGTGTTGCAGCTGGTTAATAATCGTTATCTGAATCGCATTTGTAATTATGTTTGTCAGTGTTTAATCGCTACACATTTGTAATTAAGTTTGTCAGTGTTTAATCGCTACGCATTTGTAATTATGTTTGTCAGTGTTCGGGAATAAATGGCTTGCATATGTTTTGTTTGATGACCTTAAATGAAAGATTATTATTATAATATTTGAAATTACGACTTTACACAATTTGCCATTCCTGACGATTTCTTTCCCTCAAGGGTTTATCTTTTTGGTGAGTACGGGGAGTGAGTTGGCGTCCCCAAGATGTCCAAGCCATTTAGTGTTGCATAATCATCTTGTATTTGGCACAGCATGGACTTTACATGCATGTGTGCAACATTGTTTGTACAACATTGTTTTAGGATGTCAGATTAGTTTAATTTTACCTGTTTTTTATTTATTCCTATGATTTACAATTACGCAATGTTGCGATTTCTAACAAGTGTTTGAAAGGTTTGCTTAGAGGAAAATGTCCGCAAGTTGATATTGCTTCCCCAACAGAAAACTAGGGCTGCTCGTTCTAAGATTTTTTTTTAGCTCCGTGACAATTTTCGTTTGCACAGCTTACGTGTCGTGTTAGAGTTGTCTTTTATTTATTAGCTGTTTTGCCGCGATATCTTTGCCATAAATCTTGGTACTTGTCTCACAAAAAGTTAGCTCTTTAGCGGTTCGTAAGTTTTCTGTGAGATTTGTATCGAAATTCAAATTCTTCTGTAGTACGAAGGAGAGGTATTTTTCCAGCAGTGTGTTTTTCTTAATAAAGTGGAATCCTTTATCCTCAATTTGTTCGAACCTTGTGTAAAAATGTTGGCCCCCTTTTTTTTTTAAATACCTGCAATGAAGGGCACACTTTATTTTGAAAACTGGAATTTTAAACGAAAAGAATTAAGCGAGATCTGCGCCTACATTTCTTAGCTTTATTCTATCGAGAACAAATGGTAATACACACACACACACACACACACACACACTGAAGTGCCAAAAGTCATAGGATACTTCCTAATGTCTTGTCGGATCGCCTTTATACCGGCGAAGTGTAGCAGCTTCACGTGGCATTGACGTCCACTTGTAGTGCTAGGTGGTGGGTGGGGCTTCTGGGAGCCGAATTTTCTCTTCATTATGGGATAACTAACTGCAAATCCTTTCTCGATCGGGGTTCTCCAAACGGGCCCTATCCGAATGCGCTGTTTCTTCATCTGACACTGGTGCTTCTGCACCATGTTATTTCATCGTTCATTCTTCTAACGGGCTTTTAGGAGCTCTTCCCCTTTGTCATTTCCGAGGGACTTGACTCGCCGGTACACCCAACTCTGTTAAAAAGTTCCATTCGGGTGATTTTGTGGAAACTGCTTCTCCTCAACAGTCTCGTTCTCTCTTGCAGGTCACCACTTTCGCCAACCTGCACTGTAACTCCACAAGGATCTCAATTTCTCCAGAGCGAATGATCTCAGAAGTCGATCTTCTGAATGCTTCCGAGAAGGAACTTCTTGACGAGCTCTCCGTACACGGAGTTACCGCAGTCAGACGTATATGCATACGTATAGTTGGACATACTGTGTTGACTGAGCATTCTATCTTGACGTTTAACACACCAGCGCAGCGTCACCATCTTCCATCAAAGCTGGGTACCTTGCGTTTCTGTTCGCTGTATGTCCCCAATCCGCTGCGATACTTTAATTGCCAGCGTTTTGGTCACGGACAGATATCATGCCGTGGTGTTGCGACTTGCCGACGTTGCGACCGTCTTGCTCATGAGAATGAGTGTACTTCACTTCCTTGCTGTGTGAACTGCCAGGGTGACCACCCGTCGTGTTCTCGCTCAAAGTGGAAGAAAGAGAAGAATATCCAGCAAGTGAAGGTTACACACAGTATCTCTTACGCAGAGGCTAAAAAGCTCATGTCGCCTGTACCACCCCGCGGTTCTTACGCGGCGGTTACTCGCAGCATCAGTTCGCAAGAGGTAAAAATGTCTTTCCGCTTTCCCCCTTCATTTGTTTTATCGGCGTTTAATCATTGCAGTGTTTCTCCGAAATCGTCTGCGCGTCGGAAGTCTTCCATGAAGGCTTCTTGTACCACTCGGACATCTCCGCCGAAACCACCACTCCACTTACTCCTACGCAAAAATCACAGAAATTGAAACCAAAAGGTTCCAAAAAGCTTCAAGAAGCTCGATTCCGACGCAGTTATTCATGGGACCTTGCGCCTCAACAATTCATTTCGTGAGCTCTGCGTTAGAAGAGGATTGCAAGGATACCGCTCCTCTTATGCAGAAACATCCAAGCGGGAGCCCACTGCATCTAAGCCGCCGCCTCCTACATAATTGTATGTCGTCTTCTATCATACAATGGAACTATCGTGGTTTGCGTGCTAACGTCGACGATTTGAAACGGTTGTTTCACACCCATACTCCTGTTTGTCTCTTTAAAGGAAACTATGATGCGTTCGACAGTTAACAGATACAGCTGTGTCACTGCGGTATTTATCGCGCGGACGACGACTCATCCGAGTCTCAGACGCCGTTACAGGCTGTTGCTGTGCATATTGTTTTCGGCCATACGCTCACGGTTTGTTCTCTTCATCTGCCACCGAGAGACCGAGTGGCTTTTTCCACTCTGGATGCTCCAGTATCTCAGCTTTCGCGATCTTTTCTGCTGCTTGGAACTTTTAACGGTCACACACTCTTTGGGGAAGCTCCTTTACCAATTGCTGGGACCGAGTTGTTGAGCGCTTGCTCACAGATCTCGATTTGTCCCTGCTGAATACTGCTATGGTTATGTATTTTCATGCCCCCAACGCTCTCGTTCACTGCTTTGGATCTGTCTTTTTGCTCCCCGTCACAGTACCCATTATAGTCGTGATCTGTCCTTTAGGGTCCCTGGGGAGTGACCACTTTCTCATTCTCTTGTCCACTACAGGCAGCGAGTTTTCCAGCTTGCCGTGGTGGAAAGCGGATAGTGCCAATTGGGATCGTCTTGCCACGTTCGCTGTGTTGACGGACGATTTGCTTGAGACTCCAATCATCGATCAAGCAGTGGACCAAGTGATTTCTTTCATTCTCCAAGCTTTTACGGTGAGCGGGCTTTTTTGATAATGAAACGTATGAACTCAACTTCTTTGAAGCTTTTCATATTATTAGGGAAAAAGAAAATATAGTCAACTCGGACTGTTTCCCGATCTTCTCGAATGCTTGGATGCCATTTGTTCACCACGAGAGGGCGCGCCAGGCGGGGAAGTGAAATCCCGCCACAATTCTCAACCACACACGTGGTCAGTTCTCGAGGCACGCGCGTCGAGTCAACATCACGTTTGAAAAACGTAGTTCAATTTTAGCCACAGAAACCTAGGTCACGTTTTAATTTTAAAACTTGTGCTCAAAAACTTTGTAGTGATTTGAACTCTGATTTAAGCACAACGACTTTCACTTTCTTTCTATACATAAATAAACAGCCTGAAGTAAGAAACAAAATTAGCACGAGTGTTTATTTTGGAACATTGTCTTACAGCTGTTTGGCTGAGCTTCGGTTCAACTTGGTCACTATTAGAGACTATCTTGAGCAGTCTTTGGTCGTGACCAGATCGAGCTGAAGCGCGACGGAACAACCTTTAAACACTGTTTTACAATAAGCACTTTGGCTAATAACGTCGAGTCTTACTTGTGACCTATGTGATACGCACAATGCTTGAATTTTCCGATGTGCATAATCTAAAGTTATCGTAATTATTATTTGCGAAAATAGGCAAGGGATTTCAGATATTTTCTGTAGTTGCCCGTGCTGCTCATAATTTGTAAACTTACGATTTAAGGGTCGACACACACACATAAACACGTGGATCACGTCACCAAAACATCTAAAGTGTGTCATCTCAAACCAAAAATCTAGGAAATAAGAGCAACTTTTGCAAGACTGCATGGGGAAATGTCAGGCATGTATCATCCGGCGTATGTATTAGGAAAGACGCCTGTGTTCAACTTTTTGCTTTTAATATTTCACCTGCTCTGGAAAATCTTAAAATGTAGTGGTCTTTCCGTAGTTAAACCTCTGTGCTTTTTCCTGCTCGACGTGCGATAATAAATTTTACTGGGAACTGACATTAAATAAGTGGCGATCAAGGGCAACTGGAGTTTGTTTTCTAGACAAAGATGCGACAGTCTTGCCCAACTCTCGTAATGAATGAATAACAAACCTGGTTTAATTATCTGCTTCCCAGGAACTATTTCTACAACCTTCGCCCATCTTTCCGCTTACCATTTCTTTCTTTTTTTTAATACTAACTCTGCTACTATTCTG
>JJRW01S0001185.1:185094-195619 GCA_001188405.1 Loxosceles reclusa
CTGTTATGCAAGACGGCCGAGAGGATCTCCTAAATTTTATTTGGATTGTTGGACGTGGTCGGCCGTGGTGGGCATTTGCTTATTGCTGACTTCAATTTTGCATTTGCATTTGTATTTGTAATCTGGGTATTACCATTAGTAATATTCTAAACTATGTTCTAAACAAAGATTTTTCTCTAGAGAAAAAGCAGTTGACAAGGAGCCAAAATGGCAACAAAGTGGAAACAAAACAGTATTTTAGCATGTAATCTTTTTGTCCACTTCGCGTCACCACAAAACAATCGACTAACGTTTATAAAGTAGTAGAATATGAGAGGATGTTTTATATTGTGCTAAACGACGAAAACCAATCATGGTCTCTTGTTGTCAAAGGACAGATACTACACATCAAAAACAAACTGAAAAGTAAGCAAAAGACAACTAGTTCTCAATCGATGCAAAAAAGTTTAAAATAAATAAATAAAACCACTTAAGTTTTGTGGATTCCGCTCTTGTAGCATAGTGGTTCTGCTATTGGACTACAATGCACAAGAGCTCAGGTTCGAATCCCGTTATTCCATGGCTATTTTGCTTGTCCAATAAAGCTTATTTATGAAAGGAAGTATGTTGAGCCATCTTTGAAGAGGGTCTTCACTTCATCCTAGGAAAAGGCAGTCTTCACCCTGGGACAGCAGCGAACAATATGTAGGCTAATCTACAGAAGAGAGAAGTGTAAAAAAACTTGCTTTATGTCGACTACGGGATTCAAACCAACGGATCTGTCACCTCAAGAGTGACCGCTACGCAGATTAAGCTACGCTGACGTTTATCTGGCAAGCTTATCTTCGAAGTCTTTTATAGGGAGATCCTTACATCTTTTCCCACTTGAGAAAGACCTTCTGACCTAGAGTCGTGGTCCTAACGTTTGGGTCCTTAGCCACTGGTGTGAGTCAATAAGTTCGGGTGCTATTTATAAAGAAAACTTTCCCATTTGTCGACTCCGGGGTTCAAACCAACGGATCTGTCATCTCTAGACTGACTGCTCAACAGGTTAAGCTACGCCGACAGATATTTAGGCAATTTATTTTGGAAGTATTTTGTGGGGGGACATTACATCCTCCCCGCTTGTGAGAGAGGTCAAGGTAACCACCTTCCTTGGCCACTAGTGTGAGTCCCTGTTCGGGTACCATTTGTATGCCTTATGTCGACACTGGGGTTCGAACCAACGGATCTGTCATTTCAAGAGTGACTGCTTCACCAGTTAAGCTACGCCGACTTTTATAGAGCAAGCTTAATTTCGAAGTCTTTTGTGGGGAGATCCTTACATCTTCCCCCACTTAAGAGAAAGGTAGAAAGAGTACCTTCTGACCTCGAGTGGTGGACCTAACAGTTGAGTCTTTGGCCAGTATTCGAACCAGGGAATCTGTCATCTCTAGAGTGACCGCTTTATCCGTTAAGCTACGTCGACGTTTATCTGACAAGCTCAATTTCAAAGCCTTTTGTGAGGAGATCCTTACACAATATCAATAATAATGGGGATAACGCAAGTGAAGCTTCATAAAAGAAATGAAAACCTTAGAAAACAGAGAAATACTTGTAGCTGTTAAACATATTTTACTGCTGAAGGCAGCTTTGCTGAGAAACTGTCTCAATTTATTAAGAGCAACTTGCAATGGTCCGCCGTGTTGCCCCGGCTAAAAGAGCATGAGGAAAGGCAGACTCTGAATCAAAATATGAAAACGGAGCGCTAAATGCTTAAGAAAACAACTCATCTGAGCTTCTAATGCTCTTAGTTTTATAAGAACGCTTTACGCTTATTTTGAGATTTTAAATGTTTTAACTCCAAATATGCAATTTGAAAAAAAATCGAAATCGTTCCAAACTAAAACTTAATGAACTTAAATGACTTAACTAAATATCAAACTTTGGTGGACACAAGAAAACCAAAATAACTCTTTTATTGGGGCTTACTAAAGTCTTAAAAACATACAAGGAAACGTGAACAAGATCAACATGGCACATAAGCAATGTGAACTGAAGGAAAACAATTTATACAGGGAAGACACAACTTCCTACGAAACACTTGCTTCAAAATTAAAAGTTTATTACATATTGTACGTTTAGTACTTTAATTATAAACCTTTTTTTACATTTAGAAGTAGAAATACAAAATGAAAGTCAGCAACAGACAAAAGCCTACTATAACTAACCATGTCTAAAAAACCATAAAATTGCGGAGACACTCTCTGTCGTCATGCGTGCCATTAAGCATAAATTAGAGAATGGAGTTTCGTCACCCAAATACAGAAAAAATGCACTAAAAATAAAGATATTAAAATCTCATGGAATACGTTTGAGTACCTTGTCAACATAACGAAGATGCTATGATCACCTCGATGAACTTAGTAGTTCTTCTCTGAACTCACTCCAGATAATCAATGTCCTTAATGATGTATCGTGACCAAAACTGCACTTCATATACCAGATATGGCCTCACCAGAGTTTTATACAACGGGAGAACAATGTCTCTTCTATGGCAAGTCAGATGGCTTTTCAAAAATCCTAACATCTTGTTAGATTTTTTAACAGCTGAAATGCACTGATGTTCAAGTTTAAGATCTTTCGGTCACGATAACACCTAGATCCCTCATACAGTGCATCGCCACTAATTCTTTCCCTTCTATCTGGTAACTAAATTCTTATTTTTCCTGCGAAATTCATCACTCTACATTTCTCAACATTAAAGACCGTGTTACACTTTTGCGCCCATTCCGCTAATTTATCTATATCGCTTTGGAGTTCTTGATATTCGCCTTCATTACTTACATTTCACGTGACCTCAGCGTCATTCGCAAATTCGCTAGCAAATAATCCAACTCCCACCTCTAAGTCGTTTACGTAATTCAGAAAAAGGAGGGGTCTTAGAACAGATCCTCGAGGGACGCCACTCACAACATTTTCCCAATCTGAGTACGTTCCATTTACTACAACGCGTTCCGAATAATTAACCAATTGCTTAACCATCTCAGTAACCTTCCACCCACTCTTATTTTCCCTCATTTTTTTCCATTAATTTGCTGTGAGTGCTTGTCAATTTTGTACTTATTTAGTATTCGATATTTGGTTTCTTTAATTTAACTTTAAATTTACGTTTCTTTTGAAACTTCAAAAATTTTGGTAGTCACAAAAAGTGTCTTTAATTGTAATGCGTACTGCTACGTTTTACTTAGCCTTTTTTAGTTGGAAGTTCAATTTAACTTGCTTCATTGAAGCTCATGGTAGGTTCCGTATAACCAGAAAAGCACAATCGGCTTTTATGACGTCTTTCTTCTTTTCTCTTACTCAGTAAAATCTAATTTTGCGACCTAAATTCTCAGGTCTCGATGCTAATATCTCAGGTAAAATACGAGTACATAACATTTTGAACACGCCACACTAAACTTTTTAAAATGACTTTTGTCCTTTTTTATTACGTTTCCGATTTGACGTGTTTTGACACCATTTGACGTGTTTTGTTTCCGTTGCCTGTTTTCCTTCCCTTACTGTGAAGGCAAATGGCACGTTAGTCTTATGACTGTGAGAATGTTATTCGTTAAGAAAGGGAGGGAGTTAGTGAACCACGTTACACACTAAACTATTCAGTTTCTTTAAAAAAAAAAGACAATGTTTGATTATAGCAGAATTACTGTCAGCAGTAAATATACTCAATTTTGGCTAATATTTCGTTGTTTTAAAAATATTTCATCTCCTGTGTTGCATAGAGTTTGTTTTTGAAAGTTCAAAGATAAGTCTCGTTTCGGCAAAAAAAAAGAGAAAAGAAAAGGAAAAAACGGAACGATAGCACGTTGTGATATGTTTTGTTATATTTAAATCATTGCTTCTATTCGCCGAATTCAAGGTGTGTTTTCATTAGAAATGGTAAAATATCAAATATCACGTTTTATATGAGAACCTGCTGGCCTGCTGGCTTCCTTGATAAGATCTCAAGGCGCAGTACCATTTGTCATACTCGGCCCGTTGTCCTTGCTTGCTAAAAACGTGGTGTTGTGATATTTCTAGCATTGTGATGTCGAAGAAACGTGTAATTATACTTTAAACATAAGTAAAATCAATTGCACAGCTATTAGTAGGGCAAGAGATCTCTATGCCCAGTCGTTTTCTATAGTAAATTTACTGTCCACTTTATTACAGTGCACTACATGTCTTGTAAATTGTTGAACAGGAGCTGTTGTTCGTGTCTCAGACATAGAAAAGTGAGGAAAACTGCGTACAACGATGCTTAACTTTGTTAACGAGCTCGAAAAATGGGGGTAATTAATTACAGGTAGTGAAGCCTGTTCACTGATGAGATTAAAGTCATTTATCTTCCTCTTGACACTTCGAAAATGACGACATCAAGGGATTTAAATTCCGGATGCCTACTTTCAACGAAAGGCGAGTTCAGCAGAAATGACACATTTGCTAGGCGCCTTTCAGCTAATAAGCATAGTTTCGGTTGGCAATTTATAAAATCTGTGTTTTGTATGTGCTTTACATTTGTTACAGCAATGCTTTGCTTTACTATTATTTCATTTCCTGTTTTAAAAGAGTTGCACAAATATTGTACGGTGGACGTTCAATAAGTAAGGTAATAAGACTTCACATGTGAGTGTAATGTTTCCTATATCATTTATAATTTACTGCCAGTTTAGAGCAAGTCCACCACCGCTTTGCCGTATGGCCGTTAGATGGCGTGTCATGTCAGTGATACTCGCGTAATCGCAGTTTCAGATGACCCGGCTGGATGACACATGATACGTAGCGTGATATGATTTCTGTGTCTAAAGGGCAAATCAGCAGTTGAAATTAATTTGCAATTTATTGAGGCATAAATTGCTAATGCGATGCCGTAGAAACAGGTATGAGTTCGGTGTATTGAGTTCGATAAGAGTGAAACAGAAGGTATAAGTTCAGCAAATGAGAAGAGAGTGCCACGTTGAAGGTGGAAGGCCACGTGAGAAATATACATTATACACCATTCGACTTAGTGATGTTGTTTATGAACTGCCAATCTGTGAGAATACTGTATACTACTCTGTTCAGGAGTAACTGGGGTACATAAATCATGTTCAGTGCAACTTGTTCAAGACAACTCACCGAAGATCACAAAATTACGAGAATGGGATTGGATCTTGTGCATTTGATGCTTTACTACCAAGAAAAAATACTATTAGTCTACCGTATTCTTACATGTTATGAAATTTGGGTGCGTCGGTGACATCGAAGGAAAAACAAACGTCCATGACATGAAAACACTTTGTAATGCCCACCCACAAAAGACTTAAAAATAAGCACAAGAAATCCTCTGTCGGCGGAGCTTAACTGATTAAAGCGGCTCTCCGGAGTAAAACATTCCGGGTTTGATTATCGGCGTCGACAATCAAGTACAGATTTTCTTTACAATTGGCGCCCGAACAGGGACTCACACTAGTGGCCAAGGACCCAACCGTTAGGTCCACCACTCGAGATCAGGTCGTACCCTGACCTCTCTTTCAAGTGGGGGATGGTGTAATGCCCACCCACAAAAGACTTAAAAATAAGCACAAGAAATCCTCGGTCGGCGTAGCTTAACTGGTTAAAGCGGCTCTCCGGAGTAGGACGTTCCGGGTTCGATTCCCGGCGTCGACAATCAAGTAAAGATTTTCTTTACAACTTATATTCCTACCTTTTAAGAAATCCCAAACAACTTCTTCGGCAAAGAAGCAAAGGGGGATATCGCAAACTGTGTTTTGGGACCATATAAAGGTGTAGTTTTTCCCTCTGGCAAGGTAATGAATATTGTCCGTTATTTTGTGATATAAGGCGATTGTGGGAAGCAGTTGAAGGGAAACGACCTGGGTTCTTGCAATGAGGCCTAGCCTTACTGTACAACAACGCCTGGATACATGAGGCTAACAGCAAGCGTTATTTCTATGACGCTATCAGTGGAAGGTACTAGACGATCCTCCTTACAGTCTCCACTTTGCAAAGCAGATATCCTCATCATTTCAGACCATTGGAGAAATAGCTGAGTAGCAAGAGATTCGCAACAGCCGAGGAAGTTCAGCCAACATAGAAGCCGTGTCGTGGCTTCTTTGGTGACATACATACTTTGGTGTACTGTTGGAACCAATGTTTTCACAAGTATTGGAATTATGTCGAAAGAAAACCTGCATTACCCAAGGTCATACTGTGGCAAATAAATAATCGTGGTCCAAAGGAAATTTTGTATCCCCTTCTTATATGTTTCAAGCATCGGTCCCCGAACATAAGCGCTAGGTCTATCCGTAGTAAAGTGGACATACTCGATTCGATTAAAGACGATTACAGCGTTCTTAGTGACGAATCATAGAAATTGGGAACTCGGAAACAAAGCAAGGAAGAAAGAAACTGTCAATTGCAAAGTTATAGATCATCATCACAATGTTAAGAATCGACAACAAAGAAACGAAAAATGAACAATAATAACCAGTTAGATGTTAGTAATACAGCTCAGACTTGTAGCTCGCCATTGGAAGCTTTGCGACGATTAGCCTATTCCCTACTGCACAGGTTGTCTTTTATTTGCTAGTTGGGTCTGCAGAATCTCGTGTTTCGTTCACCTACATTCAGCTGCACTGGAACGCAGTTCACCCTCTAACTTCCGTTGATGTCTAATTGGTTTTCATTGAATGTTCTTCCGTTTCTTGACGATTCTTAAGAATTTGACGATGCTAATACAATTTTGTAATTGATATTTTCCTTCTGTCTTGCATCGTGGCCTGGTTGAATTTCCCAACTTTCATAGTTCACCAACAGGCACTTTGCAATAGCTTTTAATCGATCGAGCATATCCACTTTACCAGGGATGCACCTAACGTTTATATTCTGGGACCTTTGATTCAACAAAATAAGGGGTAGAAACTGACTTTTCTTTGGACTCTGCATATACAAGTTCAATAAATTTACGTAATAAGAAGTTTCGATGCCTTACTTTTTGAACCACCTACGTATATTATTATTATAACAGGGTGTTGACATCTTCTATGGTGCATAACCGTAACTGTAAAACTCTTTCTGGAGATGGAACCCAGATTTTTTCAATCACAATGACCACTTGACCAGTAGAACAAGTTGTAGATTTGGCGATAAATTTAAAACACAACGTAATTTTACGTTATGTCTTAAATTTATCTTCCATATTACTATACAGTGTTGTCGTTTTTCTTCATATAAGTTATAAATTATTTTTAATCACTACAGTAGACAAATGTGCTTACAGGTGACTATTTTACATTTCAATGAATCACACGAGGATAACAACCAAGTATTGGTAAGACTGGTAAATAATTAAATATGTTATTTGAGTTATACCTTTTCTCACAACTTTTTTTGTAGTTATGAAAGTTTTCTAGTACTAGAAAGGATATCCAAAATGTAACAAAATTAAAATCCAACAACGACACTTCAATAAAAGTCAGATGAAAAATGCTTCAAAATTGCAATTATTATAGTTTATTAACATATTGCATGTTAAAATGGTGGTACAACCTGATAACTACTTATTAGGTTTAAAGAGTTTTATGTCTATAATATATATGGTAGTACGGATTACACACGCAGTTAAGGAATAAATATTACACTACAGTGTGTGAAAAACACTGAAATCTAATTTTCCCATATATTAATAATCATTTATATTAAAAATGAAAGGTCTGACGTAGTGAGTGAAATGTGATTCTTCCAAAATTGATAACCGAGCCTGCAAAAAGCAGTATCAATTTTGCATAATTATGAACAAGAACGTTTGAAGGTAAACGAAGGTATATACAAGTGCTAAATTGAGTTAATTTCAATGTAGCACCAGGCTGTGTTACAAGACAATATAATGACTGGATGCCATAAATCTTATACAATCGACGGTAGCAAAACGTGGATACAACCTAACTTTGATAAAATATGCTTCTGCTCCATTTTCATAAGCTTAAAATATGTATATGCGTGTGGTTTATGTATAATGACATACCATACGATTATTTTACGATATACAATTTAGCGTAATCAGGAATTAAACTTTCATCGAAAACATTAGTAATCTATCATTAGGGTCATTACTACCATGAAAAACGGAATTTACTTCCATCTGCTGTCTCACAATAACTATTTTCAATACCGAGTTCATCAAGAGTATTTGTATTTTCAGGTATCATTTGAGCCTTTCTTCTAATTCGTTGCATGCTTCTCTTGCAAAGCGAGACGTTTTGGCAACTGGCAGCACTCTTCAACGGGTAGATTAGTGTACGTTTCTGCTTCTATGTCATGAGTAGATTGGTGAGATCTCTTTGCGCTTTTTCATTTGATATGTAACACGTTCGAGATAGCCTCATAGAATCCGAGACCTCAATCTCTGAGGACCCCCTACAACATCCCACCCTTCAACTACTTATAAAACTTGTTAAATGCTCAACCATTATCCCCATTCCTCATTGGTCACTACTATAAATAGCCTAATAACCAATAAAATGTTTGAACTGTTCAATTGTCAATGCGCTGAACTGTCATCACTGAACTGTCATAAATTTGATTTATACATTAATAACATACAATACCGTCCTTAACATTGACGTGATTGAACAGAATATGGTATATACTAACACGCACACATCGTAGTATGAAGATGAAACTAGTAATACGTAATTGTGGAGCGCTATAAATAAAAAAAAAAATAAAATATGTAAACATTTTGTGAGCTCATATCGCATAAGGTGACCTGTGGGTGTATTGGGGGAAAACCAGACAGAATGCGTGATTACAGTAACTTATTATTCAGGAATTTTAACTACGATTCTGGCTATACAGTTAAAGGTTAGGATGATCAGTTAAAGATTAGTTAAAGGTTATGACATTTAAAGGTTAGGATGCGTGGATGATGAACGTGCTGTCGTCATTTTTGAGAAGTGAGGGGCTAAATTGTGTGCGCACACACTTATGCCAGACGTGAATGACAAATAAAATAAATTCAAGAACAGAATATAGGTAAAATTTTGTCATAGATTCCCACATGTCTTAAAGTGCATTCTCGCTACCCTGGCTCTGTTGGAAGAACACAAATCACTTTAGAACAGCACTTGGAGCAGCTTTTGAGCTTTCGACACTGTTTGCTGTGAAATTCTCAGCAACTGCTATCAATTACCTCACTTCAATTTTGAAACCTGGGACTTAACAGAATAATGTTAATGTAAGAACTTAAGCTATGTGACTAACGTTACTGCGAAAATCATATTAAGAATTTGCGATACGAAACAATATTGCTGCTGCCGGTGTTAATTAAAAATATTTATGTTAAAAAATATGATGAGACCGACTAAGGTTTAAGTTTCAATAAGTGCAGAATGCATATATGCATGACATTTCGATGCTCTGTAATCGTTTTTTTAAACTTTAAAAAGAAATAGTTATTACACGTTAACAATATTCTTATTAATATGCTAAAGCAATTTCTTCGAAACTCAGCATGCTTCCACGTAATTCCAAGCTTCTTTTCCTGGAATAAACATTGAAGTAGGAACTCCCATAGCGTCGTAACAACATGCAATAAGTGCATTATGTTTATTTATACACCTAAATGCACCGTCACATGCGCGTAACTTTTTATATGAAAGGATTTGTGGTTTGTCCAACATTTCCCAAGTGCTGTTATCTAAATAAATGGTTTGATTACTTGCGCACACTGCATACCTGATCATCTGAAAAGCAGGATGTTTGGCAAGTTGCCAAACTTCACAGTTTCTGTAGAGTGTGATACATCAGATACCATAACATAATAACCCAATTTAGCGGTCAGAACCTTGCTCAAGATAAACAAATAGCATAACAAATTGAGTAAAAGTAATTGATCATTAATCGAGTGGGAAACTTAACGATGGTTCAATTTTTACTGTGACATTAAAAATATAAACTATGATTCAATTCCTTTCTTTCATTTATCATCAGAATATCATTGGCATAAAATTTAACATAAAGTAAGTATATGTAAATATGATTTTTTATGGATTTTAGCTCACGTATATCTGGTCCCTTTTAAATCTTTGGTGGAGGTTAGCGATGAAAGCATCTTCAGACAAAGGATCGAGCAAAACGGCGTCGCTCACTCCAACCTCCTGGTCAAGGCTGAGAACGCCGCCACGTACGTTCATCGCGACCGCACTGCAGCTGCAGCAGCAAAGGAACCACTATCAGAAAAAGAAAGAAAGAAAAGAAACATGGTGAATATAAACTCGCATATAACAAAATTTTATGTAATCATGATTTAAAGCTTTTGCATCTACAGTAGAAAATTGTATTTTATCGTGCATTAAATATATACTATACCAAGTGAGTGCAACCAGAATAATTTATTATAGTACTGCCATTAAGATGGGATGAGGATCAAACATGCAAGGTAGTAGTACTCTACTGCTATGAAGCACAATACTTTGTCTGCCTGTATATATTTACTAATCAAGCACATACATATAAAATATAATAAAGTACCTCACACAATTTTTTT
>JJRW01S0001202.1:15911-26789 GCA_001188405.1 Loxosceles reclusa
ATTTTAGTACTTAGCTTTTTAGTAAATTTCAGACCATCAGGCCGAAATCACGGTCTAGTCAATTAGTCTAAAGAGTCACAAGAGGGTACGTTCTGTGCTTAAATCAAATTCACTTCAATTTCCGAAGTACCGTCAATGGTTCGAGTAACGCCTTCTTTCAGGCGTGTTTACTTTTTGAAAATCGGGCGGCAGCAGGAGATTGCTATCACACAGATAAAAACCCCCATGTTGTGCATTTGTTTGCCTTTTTATTTAGCCACTTTTTTTCGGCGTGACATCTCCTAACACTGTCTCTCTCGTGGAGGCATATTATTGATATAGTGTAGTTAATTTGATCACAGGGATTGAAATTATTAGCCATTATTAACAGATCCTCGGATATGTCGAAAAGCAAATTTCTTGATCTTTCTCTTTCTCCCTTGGAACTCACGAAAACACACTGTATTGTTAGAAGTAAAAATCTTTGCAATGCATAAAAAATCAGTACTGTACAAAATGGAACTTTTTCGTCACGAACATACAACAGCAAAGAAGAAGAAACGAAAAAGAAAAATTAAGGATCTCTGAGAAACATGGTACAAATGAAGGATCGTCCAATAATGCAGGTGTAGTTGTAAGTTTCTATTACTCTTAGATATTTTTATTCATACGATGTAGGGCAAGATAATCAATATGTCGATGAATGAAAGAAAAACTGTGTGAAAAATTTGTTTTCAGCACATAAGGAACATTTCACATGCACCATTTGTTTCATCAAATTCTCATTGTCGTCATCACGAATCTGTTTTTCTCAATGACATTTCTGTCAATAGCATATGAGGTACACTGCGTGCCAAAACTATGACAATAAATAAATTACATTCGTTGTAGAAGAATGCGTATTCAAACCGAAAAACAAATTTTATGGATACGTACATTTTCGCTCAAACATATGACATAGAGCTATAAGTGAAAAACTATACACTTCACAAATAAATGATGAAAAAAAAGTAAAATTACACTGTGTCAAAAGTTCGGACACAAACATGAAGTATGCAAATTTAAAAGTGTTGATACCACAACGTTCAAGTATTTTAGTTCGCAGCGGGCTCGCAGTAGTTAGTCACGGTTCCTTGCGCGAGAAAAATACAGTTTCGAACTGTATTTTTGTCGCGTACGGGGTATCGGGGTATAATAGATTTGGCGACTGAAACCTGAGGGATTTAATTGGACCGGATGGAAATTTCCATGAACTCGTTGGCTGGGTGTCATGTTGGCAACACTTATATTAGGAAAAGGGGCATATTTCAGTAGAAGGGAAGGAGAGGAGACGTTATTGATGGTATGGACCGTCGTCATTGTCGTTGGGGTAGCTTAAATGGAATAGTCTCTCCGGAGATGACAGATCAGTAGTTTCGAATCCCAGCGTCGACAAAAGAGCAAGTTTCCTTACAATGGCCTCCAAACTTATGGACTCACACTTGTGCCCGATGACTTAACCGCTAAGTTCACCATTCGAGATCAACGTCGTATCCTGTCCTCTCTCTCAACGTAGAGAAGTATGTAAGATTGTCCCCAAAAATACTTGTATAACAAGCTTTTCTAGATAAACGTCGGAGTAGATTAAATTGAAAAGCTGTCTTTCCGGAGCTGACAAATCCGTGGTTCAAATACCGGCGTCGACAAAAGGGCAATGTTTCTCTTTACAGTGTTACATGAATACATATCATGGAAGTTAAAATTATGCTTTGAACTTTCTTTTTTTCTTTCATGTTTTGATGATTTCAACGTTCCAATTTATTGTTTTATCGTTTGATTACTTTTCATAGACACATATATTCATCCTTTAAATTTTCCTTGTTTTTAATGGGTAAATCTTTTCTTAACCAATTGATACGTAATCATTCGTCAGTGAACCCACGACTGTTTAATTATTTCCTTGAATCTCAAATCGAACATTCAATCATGATCATTAGTTCTGGATCTACCCTGCGTTTGGCACAGCATGATCTATGTAGGTTCTTATGCCATTAAATTACAACTAGCCAGTGAACTAAAGGATATTGTTAGGGACATTGATAAGTTAGTTGCAAATACGTGGGTTCGAATTTTTGTTAATAAAACGTAAACTTTTCTTTTCTATTAGAAATATCTGTATTTTATGTACAAAAACTGCATTTTATGATGTAGTACTATATAACGTACAAAACATATCCTCTTAAACTGCAAGTAACTTGAAATTTAAGAAAAATAATTTCACATGTAAAATGCGCATTTGCGCTACAAAAGAACATAAATCAGGAAAATTTTGTGCCGCTAATTTTTTTACCTATAATTAGAAATAATATCTCACTATTACGAAAATTCCTACATTAGTTTTAAACGTTTTATATTTTTTTTTTCTTGAGAAGATTATTTATTTATTACAAGTGCTTCACTAGAAATTCCTTCAAACTTCCGATGATACAAGTTTCAGTTCCTTGATATAGAAGTTCTTCTACCAGGTCGCAATGCACCACAAGTGTCGGTTTTGAATACCTATAGGACTCGAATTCAGTGCTTGTAACTTTATACTTGTAACTTTATACTAAAAATAGAGTGTCACTTTCTCTCTCAAAATAGCATCTCTCCGCAGATTATTAAGATCATGTCCTAAACGGCCGGTATTCCTGGAGATAGTAGCACCTTCACGTCTGCAGGATAACATTCTCACAAAATAAAGTAAATAAATATTTATTTCCAGGAAAATAATAACATGTATGTTACATGTCACAATAAACTAAAATCAATAGTAACCATCATCGCAATTCTAAACAGCATCCCTTGATGATCTTCCTGGGGGATTCCCGGAAAAGACAGTAAAAAAAAATTCATATAGTAATATGTGAAATTATTTGTGGGTTATATTTGAAATTGAAATTCTACGTAAGAGAAACATAGATATGTCGCGCTCTCATTATGAAACCATATTTATGATGGGAGAAGAAATGTTTTAGTTTTCTTTTTTACCCTTTTAAGGGAGGTGTTTCACCATAAGTTCGTAGAGAGGCAAAAACGTCGATTTAATGGAATTTGAATCATGTTCGTAGCATCACATATTCATTAATACGGGTTTGAAACTTCAAGGCGTATTCTACTTTTCTTCCCTTGGGGGTAGTGAATCCTGTTTAATATGCATGGCGACTAATTAAATTATAAAAGAGAGTTCACCTCGTTCCTTTCCTTTGCCTTAGCCCCAATTAATTCCATTTATATACGCGGTTTGTTAGTTTTACTTGACTTGGGCAAACTAGGAGTGGCGGCTTTTTCTTCGGCGGTCCGCCTTAGACGTACTTTGGTTACCTTTCTTTAGGGCAAATCGCAACTAACCATAGCAATCTGTATAAACTGGAAAATTAAATACTTATAATGATGTAATATTTATTGTTTTTCTTTCTTATTTGCTTGCCATTTCAACTTATGAATTAAATTCAATCTGCATTATAATTGGCTGGTCTACACTACGGTAGTATGAAACAGTCGAAAAAGAAGATTAAACAGATTATATTTTTGTCTTTTTCTTTACTGCAATTGGACACATTAAAAATAATTGTTCTCACCTTAACATACTCATTGAGATTTTGTCAAAACTCATACTCTGAACTGGACTAAATTATTATATCCATATACTTTTGTATTGGAAGAATTCCCATGTGTTTCTGAATGTTTTTATGTTGAAAACGGAAATATTTTCAGCAGTTTAATGGGTAGATGTGTCTTTGCGTAGTTTTTCTTGTATTTAATTGTTCTCGATGCAATTTGTAGTCCTTTATTTCTTGTGTATATGTACGTTTTATTTTTCATCATGCTCGTATTAGACGAGGGAACTCATTCCCCTAATTCGTGTTTCATGTTTATGCTTATGACTACGGAAAATATATTTGAATTTTATTAATTTTTTTACGTGGTCAAATGCAAATACAAATAAAAATGAAAGTCAGCAGCAAATAAACTCAACTATGGCTGATCATGTCTATAAAATCCGTCATACTGGTCTTTTGGTTGTTTCTAACTTTTACACAGGGGGAAAATGAAATCCCAACACCAACAAAGAGTTGTGCTAGACTAAGGCCGATTGGAAGGCTTGGTTGAATATGTGACAGATGATGTATTTTGAAATTTCAAAGTTGTAAAACAACTGTGGCGCTTGTAGTTCCACTATGAACATGCAAACAATGTGTGCTTTAAATACTCGCTGTAGACGTCGTAAACGTTTTTTCTCTTCCGGATTGGGTGTTGTGAGCTACATTTGAGTCAAGCATCGCAGTAAGGAGAAAAATAAGGCAATATCAGCATCTTACTGAGTTTGAACGAAGCCGTGTAATAGGGTTCCCAGAAGGTGGATTTTCGTTTCGCATGATGCATGATTTCGTTTCGCACGGTGCATGATTATTGGGAGATGTGGTCAGGGGAAGGTACATGCGCCAGTAGACCGTGGTCCGGCCGCGCACGGGCCATTAAGGATAGGACATTCCGCCGTACTCGTGGTGTGTCGTACTGTATCTGCAGTAGAAATTCGAGCTGCTGTTGGCATCAGAATGACACAGCGAGCTGTGTGAAATTGACTGCTTGAGGGACAGCACCGGGGCAGACGTTCTGTAGCGTTCATGACACCACTCCAAATCCCTGCCATCTGCGACTTGAGAGATGTCAAACTAGAGAGATGTGTTGAGTAATGCGCATTAAAAGCAGTTTATTATCCAGAGCAAATCTATCTGCTTTCATCATTCAATGCTGAGAATTGACTTCCTTGAGAATTCTCCGATCTTATCGTCGTCTGTCACGTGATACCTCGGTGAAAGAAGTATTTCTTTAAGATGTACACATTCAAAAGAAAGAGAGTAAAGTCACTTTCAAATACTAAATATAGATACTGAAAGAAGGGATTATCAGCCTTAAGTTTATTTATCATGAAGTTAAGGGAAAAAATTAAATGCACCTCTTCAGTTCAGTAAACCTATGACAAAACTATTAAATGATGGAATCATAAACTGCATGAATATATCGGATAATGGAACAAGGAATGTAAAGAAGTTTCCCAAAATTAGGCTAAGGAAGCGAAAGAGGATCAGCAGGTAGGATGAGTATTAATTAGTAGAAACGGAAATTATCTTTTGAGATTCCTCTGTCGCGAGTGTTGCATAAATAATAAGTAATTTCCGCTTCCACCGGAAAACAAACGCGTGTTTTTCCTTCAGTACAGGAACAGGAACACTTGACCGCTAGCCCACAAAGACACAAATCAGATGGATTTTCTATCGCTTATCAATGCAGATCCGCCATCTTGCTGGACGTTTCGCATTAGAGTTAACCACAGACAAGGCATTATGAATAACTTATGACTCGATCCTGCTCATAGTTTACTGAACGAAAGACGTGCATTTTTTTCCCTCAACATTTATTCTCACGTTTCAAGTACACTGCTGGTCACTAATGATGCTACACTCTGAAGGTGGATCACAACAAACACCAAATTTTAAAAAGAAATATATTTGTACACCATGCTGGGATATGGAAATGAGCAACATTTCAACACAAAGAAGGTAGGAGTAGCGCCATCCACAATCTGCATAAAAGTAAGATTTTAAAGGGTTCTCATAACCATAGGGAAATCGCATTCGCACTTTGGTAGAAGTCTTCTTATGTCTCGGATACAAAGGGGGGAACGCCTACCACCACGTGTCTTGACCGTAGCAGGATCGTGACCTATCGGTTCTGCGGTTTATCGTTCAGCGATATGGCGACCCGCGTTAGTCAAGATCCCATGAATGTCACGAGAATATGTAATCGATGGATTCAGGAGGGCCATAATGAACGGATTATAGCGGTGTCTTGTCACGCCCGAGAGGACAGACATGTTGTCCGTTCGTCCGTGCGTAACAGCACAATCACGTCACGTTCCCTGATTTGGGAACTTGGGTCGTTTGAGTGACGATTACTGTCCTCCCGGAGCGTGCGACGACGTCTGTTAGAACGTGCGACCATTGCTTCGGCTTCCCTTGACGCTGCAGCAGAGTGTGGTAGCGCCTACAGTGATGCGTTCAACGACAAGCATAGACGCACAAGCGGGGTCACGTCGTCTTTGCTGACGAATCCGGTTCTGGGTACAGCATCATAACGGTCGTATCTGTGTGTGAAGGCACTGAGGGATGCAGTCATTGCCATCGTGCATTCCTCATTCTTACACAGGTCCAGCAGCTGGAGTGATGGCACTGGGTGGCACTGAGTACACCTCTTCGTTCTTGTTCGCAAAGGCGGTAATTAGGACCGCAGCCGTTACATTTCTGATGCTTTAAGGCTCGTGTCTGCGCCACGTCTTCAAGGCCTCAGAAACGCTTTGAACGCTTCAATATATTCAATGACCTTAACGAGGTCCCCGTACCTCGTTAAGGACATTGAACATATGGAAAGAGTTCAAAGGAGAGCTACTATGTTCATCGAGGGGTTATGGTATCTTAAGTATGTTGACAGGTTAAAGGAACTCAAACTCTTTAGCTCGCAGAAAAGGAGAGCTAGAGGTGATTTAATTCAGACTTATACAATTTTAAATGGGTTTGATGTAGTTGGTAGAGACTTCTTTCGAGAAAGCTGCAGTGGGTTCACAAGAGGAAATGGGATGGAGCTGATCAGAGAAAAGACTAGGTTACAACTAAGGCATGAGTTTCTATCTAATAGAATGGTGAACAATTGGAATAGTCTGGCGAAGGAAGTGATTCAGGCTAAGACGGTTGAAAGTTTTAAGAGATAAATAGATGAAGAACTCAGTAGTTGTGTCTAATGACAAGTTCCATTCTACCATGTTTGCTCTGATTAGCTTTCATTTAAAGTTTCATAGTCTGAGACTTGGTTATGCCGTTGTATTCGGTCTTGGGTGTTTTGCCCTTCGCTGGTCGTTTGAGATTTTCCATTTCCTTTCCCAATTATTATTATTATTTGTTTTCTGCACGTTTTTTCATCATGTTTAGTTTCTATATATAGTTGTTTCATTTGATTTTGATTAATTTATTTCTGGTGCATTATTTTTTGTTATGACGAGGGAGCTCTGTTCCCTAATGTGACTTAATGCTGTGCAGGTGACAACGGAGAAGGTCTCCGTCATTTTATAGGTAAACTGGTATGTATGTTGCTCTTTGTCTGTTTATGTGATATTTGTTTATTTAGTTTCTTGTGTATGTTTGACGAGGGAACCCTGTTCCCTAATTTGGACGGCGAGGAGGTTCTCCGCTGTTTTCTGGATTTTTGACGTGGTCGGCCCTGGTGGGCTTTTGCCTGTTGCAGACTTTGAATTATGTATTTGTATTTGTATTTCAAAAGGATAATGCCCAACCGCATGGTGTCAATGCTGTTCTGACCTTCTTCGATACAGAGAATATTCCTTGTTGCCAGAACGTTCACTAGATCTCTTACAAATTGACAACGTCTCGGTCAATAATTTTCGAGAGATTGGCACGCCATTATTCTCCAGCTAGTACTATTGATGAATTCTAGTATAGAGTAGAAGCCGTACGAAATGTTATTACCCGTACCAACCGTCGAAACTATGTTAGACTCGGTCCCACCCAGATTACATCTGTTACTGCTTCCAGAGGCGCCTGCTCTGTATACCGATTAATGCATGCTCTGTACCTCAAAATTACCTGTAAGTTTAATCATGCAATCTCCCATCAGACTGTATGTGTACAATAAATGAGATTCCGCTATTTGCTTTCATTCCTGGTATAGCATTTTTAATAATAATAATAATGGCTTTTATTTATGAGCCAGCTATTATACAGCTATTATTAATGGCCAGCAATGTAAAACTTTGTAACCTGGTTGTACACGTGAACTCAGACTTGCAAAGCCAACCACACTCTCCCTCAGCTTACTTTTCTTGAACTCAACATGAATAAAGGCTCAATTTATTTCTGTCATAATGGACCACGTTGCAGCAGTTTAGACTCCACCAATGGGGTGCTTTGCTTCGAATTTAATCAGTTCTGGTTCAAAAATTTATATCCCTGCCACCTTTCCGTATTCATATAAATTTTGTTCTTATTATTGAAAATATTTTACGGGTTGTGTGTGTATGCGCATAAAATGACGTTATTAGAGCTTCATGTTTCTGTGATCACACTGTTATGGAAGTCTATTTTCAGAGAAACTCAGATTGCTTACAGTTCTTACCAAATCTCAGTATCAAAGAAACGAGGTGGAAAACATTCCCTTAACTTATTGTAATGTCCCACAAATGATTTCAATATAAGCTACCCAAATACATCGTCGGCGTAGCTTCACCGGAAAACAGTTCCTCTAGAGTTGAACGTTCCGGGTTCGAATCCCGGCGTCGAAAACATTTCTTTACAAAATGGGGCCCGAACTTAGCGACTAGCACTAGTGGCCAAGGACCCAACCGTTAGGTCCACCTCTCTAGGTCAGGTCGTTACCTTGACCTTTGTTTCAAGTGGGGAGGATGTGATGTCCACCCACAATGATTTCAACATGAGCTACCCAGTTACCCCGTCTGCGTAGCTTAAGCGGTTCTGCCGGAGTTGAACGTTCCGGGTTCGAATCCCGGCGTCGACAACCTTTCTTTACAATATACGGCATATGCGAACACATATATTATACAATTTACATTTGAAACTACATTTTTATATAACGTATTTCCCATCTCTCACTTCTGCGCTTTTCATTCAACATTATTATTTTTCAAATCTACAAAACGTATCTATACATGCTGAATTCTAACAATCCCGGTTATTTTTGCTCATGATAGAACCTATATTCCAAAGATCAATTAACAGTGGTGTAGAATCAGTCCGCGGCGCACATTTCGTCGCAGGACAATTCGTTGCAGCGTCAATCCGTTGCCTGTCAATTTGTGGTACGCGGAAACATAATTCATCGCAAATACACGTCTAAAGGCTAAATTCTGTAATTTCCTTTAAATAAAAACAAAATTATTTTTATTTATTAATTTAGTTAAAATGAATAGCAGTTCGTAACAAGTATAATTTGTCGCTGCTTTCTTTAATATCTGCGCTTCTATCCATACTTACATCAATATTTACATCAATATTTACATCATTTACATTATTCTACTCCACATAGATTAGAGGGTCCCCAATGCGGACCTCACATCTTCAAAACTTGAAACTTTAATCACTGATCACTCCCAAACTAACACCATCCATTATCAATCTTTAACATCATTGCAATGCGAAGTATTCCGGGACTCTAAACACGAACCCCTACTCTTCCCCCAATTTTTCATCTTAATCATTGAGCCCTGCCAAACTACCACCATACATTATAAATATTTAACATCATTACAAAGGAAAATGTCCTGAGATCCCCAACATGGACACCTACTCTTCCACAAACATATCATCTTAATCATTAACCCCTGCCATTATCAATCTCTTTAAAACGCTAAACATCCTACAAACTCTACTAAAACCCCGCTAAATTTTCCACATATTTACAACATACTCCGTACCTACAAGAGTCGTAAACGCCTACTACCACCTTTAACATCCCTCTTCTAACATTGTAAGTACTGTAAAAAATAGTTACACTTTTGTCGATGCCGGAATTTGAACCTACGGATCTGTCATCTCCGTCTATGGAGAGAATATTACATATTGGTCGTCTGTGGAGAGAACATTACGTATTGGATGTAATGCTCTCTCCACGGAGAAGAGAGAGAGGTCAGGGTACCTCCTGACCTCGAGTCGTGAACGTAACGTTTGGGCCATCGCAACTACTGTAAGTCCCTTTTCGGGCGCCATTGCAAAGAAACTTGTCCTTTTGTCGACGCCGGCATTCAAACCTACTGAGGTCATCTCCGGAGAGACCGCTTTTCAACTTAAGCTACGCAGATTGGTACCTGGGCAGCTTATTGCCGAAGTATTTTGTGGGGTAAACCTTATACTATATGTATAATCATTGTGTATATGTATATATGGGTTCAAAACGTACATAGCCTTTATATATATATATGCCATTTTCAGGTAAAGAATTACGTCCCGTGTAATTGGTCCGTGGAAACGCGGGACCGCATCTAGCGACATCGGTTAAGGGTGCGTTATTGTCACCTTAGTGGGAAGTTTCGGAGCACATGACGTATAGTCTCGAAATAGTCTTTGCAGACTGTGATTTGATCCGATCGATAAAATATACCAGATATTTGCAAATTTTTGCAAAATTGGGGTTGAATGAATGAATCAGTTTTAACCGCTAATCTGTGAGCTGTTCGACCCATGGCGAAAAGTGACAGACAATGGCCTCACATATTTTGGTGATCAATAGTATTGATATATTATCTCAAATGCACGTTGCATTGTTTGAAAAGGCTCCATATGTTAATTGTACACCTGATAATTTCTAAGGGATGCAAGTGGTTAACTTTTTGTGAAAAACAGTAGACCATCGATGGTACTGGTAGTTTATTTAACTTCATAGGAATCGTCCGTGAGGTTTATTAATTTCACACAAAGATTTCGGATATTAATGATCAAATCTATAATTTTCCAATGCATTACCTGTTCTATTTGATATATGTCGAATGCGTCGAATAAGTCGGAACGTGTAGGTTCTCAATTGCGCGATCGCAAAGATTTTGACCTAAGTCCGTTTTCACAGGATCTTCTTTTTTTGCCCATGTGAAAAGGGACGTGTAGTTTCACTACCGCGCAATCGCTAAGGTTTCGGTCTAAGTTTCTGTTCACACAATCAAACATCTTTTTGCACTTGTGCACAGGGACGTGTAGGCTCACCACCGCGCGATCTCTAACGCTTCGGTCTAAGTCCCTGTTTACACGATCAAGCTTCCTTTTTCTTTGCGCGTGTGAACATGGACGTGTAGACTCTCTACCG
>JJRW01S0001202.1:38472-51798 GCA_001188405.1 Loxosceles reclusa
GTGTGGGCAACAGAGCATGTGAACTGGAGGAGAAATGCATGGCGCAATATTCTTTTCTCTGACGAGTCCCGTTTTTCTCTTCATCCTGATAATAGGCGTATTTTCATCTCTAGGGAACGTGGCACTAGAAACTATCCTACGTTCGTGCACGAAAGTGTTAGATTTGGCGGTGGGGGAGTGATGGTGTATGCTGTCATATCCATTGATGGGCGCACCGATCTCCATATCATTCGAAATGGAGCTCTGACCGGCCGCCGATATAGGGATGAGATCCTCAGACCAATTTTAGTCCCTTACGCTTCTGCAATTGTAGATGACTTCATGTTAATGGACGACAATTGCAGGCCACATCTTGCTAACATGGTGAATGATTTCTTTTTGGAGGAAAGAAATACGAATGGAATGGCCAGCGTCTTCTCCGGACCTGAACCCAATAGAACATATTTAGGACATTCTAGGCAGACGAGTTGCTGGACGCGTACCACCTCCACAAACTCTTCAAGAACTGGAACGAGGTCTTCTGGATGAGTCGGACAGAATACCCCAGCCCCTCATTAATAGCCTCACTGACTTGATGCCTCAAAGGTGTTAAACGTTGCTGGCCGTCCGGGGAAACCATACCCCCTACTAAACCCTACGATTCTCTTTCACGGAAACACCCTTGTTTATGTGTTTTACTCATATGCACAAATTGTGTTTTTTTCCTCTTGTACCCAAATGCTCAATAAAAAGCTTTTTTTTCCACACAAATATGATTTTATTCTCATATATCCTACTACGTCTGTCGATGATGTATCAATCATCTAAACAATTCTCCCGGTGCAAGATCAACACACAACCTCAATATCCTTTAATTGCCTTGAGAAGTGCATTATACTTCCTTACATTACCAAATGTATGAGCTTTTGATTTATTTTTGTTTCAATCCAGAGAATTTGATCCTAGCCATTTCATGCATATTCTAATTTGCTCCCATGCTTTATTAATAACTTCAGGATTCCCATTTT
Organism: Loxosceles reclusa; assembly: GCA_001188405.1. NCBI lineage: Eukaryota > Metazoa > Arthropoda > Arachnida > Araneae > Sicariidae > Loxosceles > Loxosceles reclusa. The sequence continues at coordinate 39,480 of JJRW01S0001202.1, forward strand.
CTGTGACCATGGAAAACATCGTCCACATATAGCACCGGCCCTGACAATGTAAAAATATGCGCAATATCATTTATGTACATCAAAGATAGTATGGGGCCAGGAGTAGAACCCAGTGGGACACCTAATTTACTTGATAAAATATGTGACCTAACCTGATCAAGTTGCGCATATTGTGTCCTTTTTTGCAGGTAATTTTGAAACAGCTGCAATGCTTGACCTCTAATTCCAATGTGTTGGTTTACTTATTAATATCAGGTTAGTAACCGAATCGAATACCTTGGACAAGTCAATGAATATACACATTGTTAGCTTTTTCATTTCCATATTGTATACTATATCCTTATATATCGCATTTCTTTCCGACATAGGCAATAGCCTGATTAGAAACAGTGTAAGAATAAATCTTTGCTGTATTCGATAAGGGAATACATTCGGCTATTCATCGACATAAAATCAATGCAATAAAGGTACCCCCTTCCATTAGAAATCTGTGAAGAAACACCTGGTAAGCAACGCAGGCAAGAGTTATTTCCTAGAGATCCGGGGTAAGAGACTAATAAGAACCCATCGACGCAACGTGAAATACAAAAATACGTGCAACGTTCAACATTCTTATCCGAATCATCTATGAAAACTTGGGTTTCCAAGCGAAACACAAACGGCAGGTTTATGCCGTTTCACTAAGACACATCACTCGAAGGCGAGTGGCCTACAGATGATTATACCAGAGTTATCTAGTTGGTGATAGGTTGAAAATGTCACTGCTTTGCACGAGGCTTTAGTTTACCTGACCGGATTCAAGAATGTTTTCACACGATTTATAACCGTCTAGAAGATGGGAAGGAATGCCCTTATTATACGTGACTTTTACCCGCAAAGAAAGTGTTTCTGAAGGGTTTAAGGTAGTCGCAGTTTCGTGCTCGAAAGGGATATTTCCTAAACACCGGGTAACTTCTGACGTGAAGGTTAGTGCAGCTTATTACCAACAATATATGTATTAAAACCCATATGATAGTACCTCCGCTCCGTTTTTGTGTGACAACGGGACCAACAAAGTCTGCATCCACCAGGACAAGACAAGCCGTCGTACTGCCAAAACAACGATGGCCTACATCTGAAGCGTATGGAATAGATAAAAGATATGAAGGAAGAACATTTTTTTGGAGATATGCCATTTAACTGGCATTATATTACTCCTATGTTCCGTTGTGCCTTTGGCTTAGGAAAATTAAACATCAACAAAAGATGTGCCGTAACCTTTAAAGGACTTTTATACGTAGCTTTGCCAGGATGAGGGACCAGACTCAGACTGCACTGAATAGAAGCCTCCTTCAATGGAAGCTTTGGTGTTTTAAAGTTCAAAGCATCATTTCTGCGATGTCTTTTCGTCTGTAATTCCAAACTTTGCGCGATTCGAAAAGACTTCAGAATATTTTCCTCTTTGCCGAGGGTACGCTGTTGCCGTTTGGAGAAAGACATGTTTTTCATCGTTTTCTTCCGCGTTGTACACACGTTTCTTTTGAGTTACGTTCGTCATCGGGTTTTCACATGACCATTCCTTTGAGATTTGTTACTCATAGGAACAAAAGTAATATTGCTGTCAAGCGATAGCTCAGAAACACGGCCATCATGTGTAACATGATTGATGGTGGTAAAAGGACATTACATCCTAACGCAGGAGAGGTGTTAATCACTGTCATATAGATGAAACAGCCTTCTGTACAAGCAGTAGAACACATATGTGCATTTAATTAAAACATAATTATTTATAATTGCCTTCCTTGCATTTCTCCTATATATCATGTCGTGCACCAATTTAAAAAGAGTCATTTACCTCTTATTTACTTTCAATTTTTGCACAAGAGAAATCTTCAACATTTTCCTCCCCCGAAGGTTACTACAAACATTATAGAAACATTAACAAACACGTGCCTTAAGTGCCAGAATAAAATGAGAAGAAACAAAGGTGTAACGTCTAATAAAAATGTGTACTGAAGCCTAGAATTTTCTACAGGATACACCAATAAGACTTCTCACAAAATACACGAAACTAGCAAATAATGTTTTGTTGCAGAAATTAACACCTCTTTCCATAATCTAGAAGCCCTAGCAATTCACAGAAAGCAATAAGTACTAAAATGAAAATAAACGTCTTCACAAAAAACTTTGTGTTGCACGGATTCGTACTTGCAGCCTCACGTGTAGAACAAAAAATATGTTTCATGAATCAATTTATCACCTCTTTAATTTAATTGTGTTAATATGTGAAGAATTATTTTCTACAATTTACAGAACGTCTCCGAAGATTAAATTTTGCTCTCTTCAATTTCCCTATTTAAAGAAATTTAATACACACCGAAGAATGATGTATGACACAAAAAATTCATGAAGCTTAACGATTGAAACTTAGTAGAGGACTATGTAAAATAAAGACAAATGTTGGCCTGAAGTAAGAAAAGCCTCAGTTAACGAGAGAGTTTTGTGTTCCTGTCGTCTTTTAAGATATAATATTCTCTTAGGAAATGACCGAATATATAGGTAGTTGCTACAAAAAAAAGGACGGAATATGTTCGCTTCTTAATGACTTGGACGGAGTTATGATCGAGGGTTCCGGAGAATAATAAGACGATTCGGGTGGTACAGAATAAATCATTTTTTTCTCCTTTCGGGATCTCGTGATACAGAACAGAAAAGTAATAACCAAAGAAACAAAACCTTTGTACTTCTAGACTGAAAATGTAAAAATTCTTGCGTCTATAAATGGAAAAATGAGATACCGAAATGATTACCCTGAAACATTTCACAATCAATTTCCTCAAGTTTCTGCTATGACTTTCAACGTACTATTCTACTGTCACTTAATAATGATTGATACTAGTGAAGTGGGAATATAAGCGAAGGAAAAGATATTTCAGCTATATACACAATGAGTAATAGAAGTATACAAAGATGCACAGTGTTGCCAACCTTAAAGTCTTATGTAGTGAAATAAAATTTGCAACTCCTTGTAGACAAAATGTTCAAAATGTGACGAAAATGACAATTCGCAAAATGTCGTAGGACCTAGGAAAAAGCAAGTATACCTGCATAAGCGTCTCAATATGACTTTGGGTAACCTCTTAAGATGATAAAAGAATGACAACTATGAGACACACGTCTAATCTTGTCTTCAATGTCTGTTTTCCAAAAGAATTCTATTCCGCAATGGGTACTCCCCGCAACTCTTGCAAAGACGAGAGGTGGTGTAGTGCACGCAACTACTCGTCTGCGGACACAGTCGCAGATGTTTTCCTATTGGATTTAAGTAAGGGGATTTGGTGGGCAAGTCCATTTGTCTAGTATCCTTGTTTATAAGGTAGTCGTCTACAAAGCCTGCTCTATGAGGCCTGGAATTATCGTCCATGATCACGGTTTGAACCAACATCACTATGAAAATCCAGGGATCTCATTGTGATTGCGTAAACCAGTAACATAACTTTCATAAAACGTGCAAGGTGTATGACCGATGATCATGATGTGTTCCGATACATGTACGCTACGACCTGCAAAAGAGTCGTGTGGCATGTGATTGGACGCGTATTACTGCGTTCCTAGTTTTCACTAGCTAAACTGGCGATGCGTGTTACTTTGTAAGTTGAATCCGGGTTCATCCGTAAAGAAAACGCAAACCGAGTCATCGTCACGCCATGAAAGGTGCGGTCGGCAGAACTGCAAACGAGCTTGACTGGTGATGCCGTGACTGAAAGAGAAATTAATTGGTTCCTCGCCTATAGGCCAATTGTTTTGGAGAAGTAAGTTTCGCCCAGTTGCTTCTGCTACTTCCACAGGCAGTTACAGAACATAGGCCATTCAGAGGCTCTTCGTCACCACTTTAACACTTATTAGTTGATGAGGAGAAGCCATTGATGGCCTCTGTTCAGTGGCTCCTTGTCATCACCTTAACACCGATTACTTTAGTGCTCAATTTTTGTTAAGTACTTGGAGTAACGTGGTGTATCCAAGGTACCTGAGCCATCTAGTGTTTCATAATTAACTTGTGTTTGACACCACATGTATAGCTTTTACAGACCTTTGTGCCATTAAATTACGGTTAAACATATGTAAGTGTGTAATAATCTGATTTACCAAATAATAATTCAAAAATAAATTCTGATTAACCAAAGCACAAGTTCTTGGAAGTTGTGGATCTCGAATGACCTCCGCCAGTTTATCGAGAACATGTCACTACATTCATGGCATTTTTGCCATAATCGTGACATCACTCTCGGATTCGTTTGTAAATTCTTGGAAACTCGGGATTGTAACTATCCAGTTACAAAACGACCCACATTTTGTCAGCGTATTACGTCTGAAGTGTCTGTACGCCCCATACGTTTGAAGTAAAAAGCTTCTTACACTCACTAACAGAAATTCCTTGTGAATTATGCATACGTATTTTGCTCTATCGTTCATCGGCTACCCCATTTACATAAATGTTAGCTTCCGCTCACTCAGTATACAAATATTTTTTCATTTTCATTATCCTACAGAGCATTTGCATGAATAAATTTACTTTTGCATTATTTTGTGAACTCAATGCTCTTTTAAAAAGCTGAATCTGCTTACATCTGTAATTTTAGGCATGATTTTTTGAGCAAATCTATTCCTCTTTAAAAAATGATTGTTACCGTATCCTGTACCAACCCTTCAAGTTTGTACCATGGATTTATGATCACCCTGTATATTTAAATAGGATTGTCTCATTCAGAGGTTGAAAAGTCTTCAAGTGGGGTTATTTTTTCTTTGTCTCGTTAGTGAGATCTCAGCGTTGATTGGTTTATATTTTTCCCTACTTTCAGTGCCAGGGCGTCGTGCGGCAGTAGACTTAATTTTTGTTTTCCGCTACAGATTCTTTACGCGGCCTTGATTAGTGTTTTTGTAATTCCATTTCCATTATAACTATTCACATTCTTCTTTGTGGGCGTTATTTATATTTCGCTGTGAGTTAGGCATGGGTATTAACAGAGAATTTGCGGTGATTTTTTCTATGCAGTGAAACGCCCTTCCAGTTAGCGGGCACAGAAAAACTTAACTGAAAGATGGACATGTTATTAAATTGTGTATCACTCTAGAAAACTTGTGTTATTGTTCACAGAGTGATCAATCATAAAGTTATTTTTTATTTGGCAAAGTAAACATAATTTGTATTTTTTAATTTTATATTTTTCATTCCATATTCTGTCTTAATATATCTCCCTGCATACCTAACTTCGGACTTACGTCATTTTAAGTTCGTTTTGTTTTCATTTTGTTCACCATTCTAATTATTTTACAGTGTCAAAATTTCCCTTGCGACCTAAACTCGTCGCAATGTTTAATTTGTAAGTATTTTGCTAGCGTACATGATGTGTTCCGTTGTATTGTTTTTCTCCTACATGACAGGAGTTAAGACAGTATCTGCTCCCTATATAGGAGTTGCATTACTAATTATTTAATCGTGTTTTACAGTTTCAGTGCTTAAAATTCCATAGAGAATTAGAATGGTAGAGAGGGAGAAAAAAAAAGAAAAGTGTTTTGTTCAAATTTTAAAAACTTAAAACTGTTAAATGAACTTAAGGACGTACAACCCATTTGAAGGTCATAATCGACCTCATATATTCATATTATGGATTGCCATTCAATACTTAAACAGACTGACAAATGCAAGGGGAGAAATTACAGCGTAGTTCAGACGGATACATGTACACTGAAGTGTAAAAAGACTAGGAAAAGTAAAATGGAAACATCTAGGTGGCGGTAGGATTGAGCAACAGACGCATAGATGAGCAGTGCGTTGTCGCTCTTACAGCTGGAAGGTAATGATTCCTGTGAAACGTTTATTGATGTGATTATGACTACACGATGATAAGAGTTGACCGACTTTGAACGCGGAAAGATAGTTGAAGCTAGACGCATGAGATATTCCATTCCAGACATTTTCCGGGAATTCAACATGCCGCGATTCACAGCGTCAAGAGTATGCCAAGAGTACCTGATTTCAAATATCACCTCCCACCAAGAAAAACGCAGTGGTCCTCCGCGTGCACTTAATGGCCGCCATCATCGACGTCAGGGTAGAGTAGTCAATGCTAACAGACAAGCGCCACTGCGTCAAATAACAGAAGCAATCAATTAGTCACGTATTAGGTACGTGCCCATTTGGTGTTGATCGGATATGGCAGCAGAAGAACGACTCCAGTGCTTTTACTAAGAACCCACCATCGGAAGGGGCTCCTATCTTTGGCTCATGAACATATCCGTTAAATGTTAGATGACTGGAAAACGTAGCGTGGTCAGATGAGTCATTCTTGTTGGTACGATCTCATGGTAGGGTTGGGTGCGGCTCCAGATTTTACGAGGCCATGGACTCAAGTTGTCAACGTGGTACTGCGCAAATTTGCGGATGATTCATGAGGATGTGGGGCGTTTTTCATGACATGGACTGGGTCCCCTGATGAAACTTAACAAATACTGACTGAAAGGCGTTGTGTTCATCTGCATGGAGACCCCTTGTAGCCATTCATAGACTTCATGTACTTAAACGACAATGGGGTTTTCTGGGACAACAATGCACCATGTGACGGGACCATAATCGTTTGCGATTGGTTTGAAGAACATTCTTGAGAATTTCACCGAATGATTGGCCACTTAAATAGCCAGACATGAATCTCCATCGAACATATTTAGGATATTATCGGTTCATGCAAAACATCCTCTATCTATAACCGTAGCAACCTCGATCTATGCAGCCCTTCTTACCTACCTAACCTCGGTTGTGAAACTGCGGTATGAGAAACATCCTGCCTTTGCAACACTTTCGCAGTTATGTACGGCTATACAAAGAGCATGGCTGAATATTTCTTCCGGGGACTTTCGACGACTAGTTGACTCAATGCCAGATGAAGCGTCTGCACTTCGCCGTCTTAAAGGCGGTTCGACACGATATTGGGAGTATTCCATGACTCATGGCATTTCAATGTATCTATACCATGTTGAGATCTAACCATCTAAGATTCCATTAACCGCAAAGGTGGATATAAGATGTTCCACGTCACGTGATGAATGCAATGATGATCTGATACTAAAATGTTGTCTTCAGCTTCAAGAAAAGATGGACAAGGAAAAAGTACTTTTGTTTTCAAATCACAAAATCCTTTGCAATAAAGTTTCGATTTGCGTTGTCAGAGCGTACACTATGGAAACTTTCATGGGAAAGTTGTAATTACGCTTAAATATTCTGCTAAATGAGTGGTCACCTAACGAACATAATTTTTAAGTGGATACTGCAAGTATGAGTACATTAACCGTGAGTAAAAAGGAACAAGTGAAAATGGGAGTACAGCAAATGAAAGCGAAAAGGATAGCACAGCACCCACAGGAAAGAAAATTGGCTTAATGCATCACGTGTGGGGTTAAAATGCTGCTGTATTTGTAGTGTAACGAGAAAATAAACATTTGCCGCCATCTACTATTGGTTAAATGAGAAGCAAAGAAAGTGAATGGCGCTGCGAGAGTGGGTAGGAGGTTACGTCAGCGCGGTTACTTTCACGAAGTATTTATAAAAGCGTAAGCACGTTACGATAAGAGAAGCAGTTGGTAGTCGAGAAGTGAGATCGTCGACCGGCGAGTGCAAGAAATTATATTTGCTCGACGATTTAGCGAATCAGGAGTTTTCGAATTGACTTTTCAGTGATTTATTTCGGCAACTTTTGCTTCGGTTGCAAAGGAGGAAGTTTTCCCTTGTGTGATTCCACTCAGGGTCTCAGATTTTTCGGCGAATATGATGAGTGACTGTGTCGTTTTGGTTTTCTATCAGTCTCCGGTGGCCAGGGGAGGGTAAAATCAGTTCTTTTGTTGTTCTGTGAATTTTCTGTGCACAGTTAGGTGCGTGAATTTAATTATTGGCGCCAGGCGAATAGGTAAATAGCTTTCCTCTTGTTCTATTTTGTCATGTGTGTGATTTTTGCCATTAGTTCACTAAACATTTGTAAATTATTTTATTTATTGGCTTAGTTTTGACAATCTATATCAGTTGCAATTTTTAGTTTTCGCAAAACGATGTTATAAATTGTTTAGTACCTTTATAAGTCTGACAAAAGTTCAGAATTACAGTAAGTTCTGTATCCGAATACTGGTTAGTTTTTCTTTACTGTTTGGTTATTACTCTCTAATAAACCTGCCCGTATTCCTAACGATCGCACGTCACGACGACTTTAACTTTGTCTTTTACAATGGCGCCAGAACTCGTGGATGCACACTAGTGGCAAAGGACACAAGAGGTCCACCACCGGAGGTCAGGATGGTGCCCTGACCACTCTTTCTCAACATGGGGGATGATGTAAGGTTCTCCCGAAACAAGACTTCGATGATAAGCTTCCCAGATAAGCATCGTCCTAGAATAAACGGAAAATGCGGTCGCTCCAGCGATGCACATCCGTACATTTGAATCCCGTCGCCGACGAAAGCTTTTCATTATAAGTTTCGTTTTTCTCTCTTAACTTTCTTTCCGGAGACACTAGATATTCCTAACAAACTTCATTTAAGGAATCAGAATCCATATTGTCGAAGTTTGTAATTTCTTCCCCCTTGTAATCCGTTCCTATAAATAGAACACCTATATTAGGTGAGCGCGAAAGTTCTGCCCGTTTTTAGTACCCATAAATAAATGCAAATAAACGCAAAATGAACAATACCTATGATTCTGCATAATCCCCATTGCTATCTATGACCTCTTACATCTTTTTGGTAGGAGATGAATCCCACGGCGGTAAAATTTCGGCGGTTTCGAGTCAAAAAAGTCTTGGATGGCAGTTTTCACAGCATCATGATCCTCAAAGATTTTCTGACTGAAGGGATTGTGCAACGCACGAAATAGGTAGTAGTCAGTTGGTGCCAAGTCAGGAGAATAAGGAGGGTGGGGTAAAACCTCCCAACCAAAGCCCATCAACTTTTGGTGACCATCAACCCAGGCCACATGCTGACAGCAGCGTGTGGCCTGGCGCTATTGTGATGAAGGATAACACCGCGACGATGGATGAGAGCTGGCCGCTTGGATATCGCATTTGAATGCAGCCTGTCTAACTGTGGAGAGTAGAAGGCAGCACTGATGGTTTGGTTGTGTGGCAGGACTTCCCAGTGAATTATTCTCTGCACATCCCACCACACACTCAGTAACACCTTTTTGAGATGAGGTTCAGCTTTCGACGCCGATGCAGGCGGATCAGAAGGGCGACACACAGTCCTACGACGCTTTACGTTACGGTACATAACCCACTTCTCATCTCCTGTCACAATTCGTGTCAAGAATGGGTAATTTTTTACCGGGAGAGCAGGGAAACACAGTTGGCGATTCGGTCATTCCGTTGCTTAGCTGTCAGGTTATGTGGAACCCAACGAACCAACTTTCTCGTAAAACCCAAGTTCACCAGCCGTCTCTCGACCGTTCTCCGGTGTACGTTGAAGGTCTCCGCTAATTCGCGCACGGTTGGGTTCGGGTTGTTACTGATGGCTTGGTCAATATCATCTACTCCAACGTGATGGCCGTCCATTCCAAGCCTGATCTTGGCAGCTTCTGTCTCCTGCCCTAAATTTACGAAACCATCGACGACATGTGTTTCGTATATTGCATCCTCCCCATAAACTTGACAAACATTGCGACATGCTGCGGCTGCCGTCTTCTTTTTATCGAACTCGTATAACAAACAATGTTTCACATGCACCTTCTCGCTTTCCATGTTACACCCTCTGAGAATTTTTTTGAAATGATTAACTGTGTGTGAGACACACTGCATTGATATGTTCAGCATCCACACGTTTGATGGGACGACGATTTCGGTCCTTCCAACGTCATGTGTGGCGTCAATTCCCTTGCAAATTTGCATATCCAGAAACGGGTAGAACTTTTGACCTCACCTAATAATTCCTTCAATATATTTGCATAATCCGTATACCATAAACCAACGATCATTTTGTATAGGCTTCCACTGAACTCTTAAGCTGTGTAGATTTCTCATAATTCACGTCGCCCAGGACTGAACCGCATACGTAAGACGAGGACATGCAAGAGATATGTGAAGAGGCAACATGATCTCTCTCGCGCATCTTCAACATTGTTGTTTCTTTCCGTCAGTTTTTATTTACCTAAATTCCGATTACCTCTAAATTTAGCAGATTCCAATTTCGTTAATCGTGTATTTTCTTCCATTTATTATTCATTCAATCATTTATGGAAAGCAGGCACACATTCACTTCCATATTATCCCAAGTGCTCCGCCTTCCCCCTTTTGCGTACTTCCTGCCCTCTTTCCTTTGTTATTCTTGGTTTATTAACTTTTTGATACGACTTTTATTTTTTGTTGTTGGTTCTTCATATTTCATATGTACACTCTATAACGTAAAAATCGACGCACTAAGAAGGAGTTCTGCGATTCACATATCTTGCATTGTCCACCCACAAATAGCTCTAATATAAGCTACTCAGTAACCCTGTCGGCGTAGCTTAACCGGTAAAGCGGTCATTTTAGAGATGACACATTCGTTGCTTCGAATCCCGGCGTGGACAACGTTTTTTTTACAAATGGCGTCCGAACTTAACGACTCACACTAGTAGCCGAAGACCCAACAGTTAGGTCCACCACTCGATGTCAGGTTCTTACCTTGACCTCTCTTTCAAGTGGGGGAGGATGAAATGTTCAGCCACAGTGACTTTAATATAAGCTACTCAGTTAGCCCGTCGGCGTAGTTTAATTAGTAAAGTGGTCATTCTAGAGATGACATATCCGTTATTTCGAATCCTGGCGTCGACATAAGTAAAGTTTTTCTTTAGAATCTCAGGATACTACATACAAATGATTAACATTTGGCGGCCAATGACTGAATAGGTTGAGCTGCAGCGCATTTAAATGGAGCATCCGAATAGTTTATAAATCAGAGGACATTCCAGTGCTAGGGCATAACTTCCATGCGAATTCTGTTCCGTGAACATACGTGGACTTTATGACTCGTAGACGGGTGAGCGAACAGTATGTCCAGATGTCACCATTTGAGAGAGGACGTTCAGTTGGACTAAAGGATCATCAAATCGCAGAATCTTGGCAGGAATCAGTGACCCATAGCCGTGCAGAGCGTCAAGAAGGTAGCAGTCGACCAAGAGCGACGACAAAACGCGATGACAGAGTGATAGGCGATCACAGCACCTGATGCGTTCTAATAAACCAACCGATGTGTAACTGGGACACCAGTGACTGCAATGACCACTGATAAGCAATTGAGTCATCGGGGGCTGAGGTCACGCGGGCCATTGCAAGGACTGCCCCTCACCATTGCATACCGCTCGGCGCATTTGCAGTAGTGCCAGTTGCATTTCACCTGAAATCTCACGGAATGGCGCAGAATTGTTTTCCGCCAAGAGTCCCGCTTCGAAGTGAGCCTCGATGACCAGAAAAGGAGTGCTTGGTGAGGTCCGGGTCAGCGGTGAGATACTCACCTGACTGTCGTCTGTCACACAGCCCGACAACCAGTAGTTCTGATATGGAGTACCATTTGACTTGACAGCCATGACACCCTTTCAGCTCGTCGGTACACGTCGACAAGATTCTACGTATCTTTGTGTTGCCCTTACATTCACGAACCCCTAAACTTACAATCCAGCAGTATAATGCCCGGCCGCACATGGCACGCTTTTCCACAGCTTTTCTTTGGGCTTCTTTAACACTTCCCTGGCCGGCGTGAACGCCATATCTCTCCCCAGTAGTGCAGGTTTGAGCTCTGATGAGCGGACGTTTACTACCGCCCCTGGATCCTGCCTATCTAACTCACCATTTGGAAAGTGTATGGCAAGTAGTCCCTCAGAAAGACATCAGCTAAATGTACGAGTCAATGCCTAACCGGATAACAGTTAGCTACAGTGCCAGAGGCGGACTGCTGCGATATTGATTGTTTTTGCTATCGTCGCTGTATTCCCTGCATAAAGCATTGAATTCCTATGATACTGTTATCGGTTCGTTTTTGATGCATTGTAAAGGAAAGTTCTCGACGCCGGAATTCAAATCCGCAACATTCAGCTCCGAAGAGACTGCTTTCCCATCTAAGCTACGCCGACGAGTATCTGAGTAGCATACATCGTCTTTTATGGGCGGACATTATAACATGTACATCACAGTTACCGATTTTCGTCCCATTCGGGTATTTCCTTTTTGGTGCTTCGATTTTTTATGTTGTAGAGTATATGTAGAATATTTATTGTTTTGGGGAAGTGTGTGTGTGCATGCATATATTCATACATATCTGTCTATCTACCTAT